>JAPYYW010001465.1:0-28784 GCA_030522545.1 Cremastinae sp. A BG-2022a
TAATTAACATTTTCGTTATCTACGGGAAATTTCCGATAGAATAGGCTCTTAAAATCGAAAAAAAAATTTCAAAAAATTTGGTGAGTCACACTGGGTCTCAAACTGTCAAACTGTCTCTATGACAAATTTCATTCAAATCCTTGTAAACGTTTTTGCATGATTGAGTAACAAATATCCAAACATACAAACATTCACATTTATATATTAATAAGACAAGATAAGATTAAAAAGAAATAGAAATGACTAAAATAAAATACTAACGACCAACAATATTGCCTCTGCTATTATTTCATGATCAATATATTCTTTCGTATTTTCTCCTTATTGAGATGTCAGACTTGACGTTTGACAACCTAATAGATGTTCGAAATGATATTTTGAGCTAGATTCTACCGGTACAACTAATTTTAACAAATTATTATTCTCACAGTATGCAGTTGTTCCTTTTATGTATCAATAAGATTTTTCATTCTTTTCTCTGAGTGAAAGCTCGTATAATTCTTGAAAAGTATAGAGATCGAAGGGTTTTTTGATCAGCGGTATGGAAATCGAGTTATCTCGGTTAACAAACTCGTCCTGTATTCCCTCTCGAGTTTCTCATTGTTTCGAGACTTCCTTTTGGTGCTCTCGGTCCTCGACGATTCTTTGATTTTTCTTGGCTCTCTCGAACATCTACTCCGGCTGACCCCGACAAGCCGTTCATCCTTCGTTGAGCGAGAGACGAAAAAATGGATTGAGCAGAAGAGAAAGAGAGAAAGAGAGAAAAAGGGCTTTCGTCGTTAATCAGTGATCCGACGACGAGGCAGAGATAAACCTGCTTATTATTCATCATTCGACGATGAAACTCCTGCTCTTCGAATTTACAAAAATAGACGTGACCTTTCCCTCGCGCCCCGGAATATAAATATACAAAAATCCGTACACATCTTTATTTCGTATGAAATTTCGTTGACAAGCGTCGCGAATTTCTAAAGAATTAACTCGAAACGATTCGAAAGATCGCGATGCGGTTCGAGCAAAACTCGGTCGAGCTTTGTGAATTGAATTTCGAATAATCGACAATTTACATGTTTCCTCTGTCGCGCAACTACACTCTCTTTTTTTTTTTCATCTCCCTGTCCCATTTCTTTCTCTCGTTTTCGTTAAAATTATTCGAAAGCCCGAGTTTTCTATTCGGAGAAGCTCTCTCTCTCTCTCTCTCTCTCTCTCTCTTTTTTATTTAACTTCGTTCTATTTAACTTCGTTCCTATTTCTCTCGCACTTGGATTCTTTTCAACGTATCACTTTTGCTTTGTGCGATAACAATCTGCGTCGTCGTCGGGCTTTGGAACGATGGGGACAGCTATTACCGACGTGTCACTGGGTTACTATTTTCTTTCTCTCTCTCTCTCTCTCTCTTGATATTTTTCCTATCCTCTCTCACTCACCGTGTATCCTTTATTGCTCTCCTTTGCCCTCTCTTTACGTTCCCATCGATAGGCTGTTTTATCTCCGAGCGATTTACGAATAGACCCACTTTTTCCCCCCTTTCTTCTTCTCGCGCTTCTTTCTCTCCGCTCTTCTTTATTTCCTTCGACGCCGCGTGCACCAGTCCCGCAAAGTGAAAACTATCGATCGTCCGTCCGGCAAGCTGCGACTCCTCTGCTATTTCTGTCTCCATTTCTCGTCTCGTCCCTTTCACCCAAGTACACACACGTTTTTCTCAGCTTTCTCTCTCCTTTCATTCCTTACACGGTCAACAATTCTACTTTATTCACTCTTTTAAGGATTCCGAGTCCAACACCGAAAATTATGTAAAAGTTTCGAAAACGATGTCAAATTTTCAAAAATGATGCTACGTTTTTGAATTTTCAGCAATAAAATGTCGTTTCATTATTTTTTTATTAATTATATAATTAAATTAGTTTAAAATTTGGAAACGAGTCAAGAGAAAATTCATCTCAATGTACATTAAATTTCATCACGAAATCTTCGACAGCTGTCAAACAACGAACTACCTGCTTGACAAAACAATTTTCGGTATTTCGAAGCGATATTACATTTTAAAAAGAAAAAATTTAATTTAATTCACTGCATTATTTGTTTCCTTTATTTTTTATGATTAATTCTCACTGTATAGTTGACATGCACTTGATTGAAACAATTTTCGACACTGAACTGCTTTGTGGGGCATACACGTCTGTCCCAGACACGATCTATTGATCGACTGACGAAATCAAACCGAAAATCCGGAAGTTCAAAATTAGAGAGAGAGATAGAGGTATTTAGTAAGAATGGTGATTGGTCGAAAATTGTTTCTTCACTCTTAATGATTTATTAATGATTTCTTAATGATTTCTTAATGATACCGAGTCCAATACCGAAAATGAAGTCAAATTTTCGAAAACGATGGAACATTTTTGATTTTTCAGCAATAAAATTTAATTTTATTATATTTTTAATAAATAATAATTAAATTATTTAAAAAATTGGACACGAGTCAAGAGCACATTAATCTCAATGTACACTAAATTTCATCACGAAATCTTCGACATCTGTCAACCATCCAACCACCTTAATAACAAATTTTCGGTATTTCGAAGCGATATTAAATTTAAAAAAAAATTTAATTTAATTCACTGCATTATTTATTTTCTTTATTTTATATGATTGATTCTCACTGTAATTGACATTCACTTGATTGAAACGATTTTCGACACCGAACTGCTTTGTGGGGCATACACGTCTGACCTCGACACGATCTACTGATTGACTGACGAAATCGAACCGAAAATCCAAATATTCAAAATCAGAGAGAGATATTAGAGATACATTTATGCTAAGAATGGTTATTGGTCGAAAATTTTTTAATTTTTCAAAACTGTATCTCGACCAATCACCATTCTTACTTTATTTCTATCTCTCTCTGATTTTGATCGTTTGGATTTTCGGTTCGATTTCTAATTTTAGTACATCAGTAGACAGCTGGTGTCGACAAGAGTTTAGTGACAATTGGTTAGGTTGAAGTGCAGTTTGAGTTTCAGTAACAATCAATCGTATATTCAAGAGGTAAAATACAGTGCTATGAATTAAATGGAGTATTTAGTTTTTTTTTAAATTGATATTTTTTTGAAATAAAGAATATTGTGTTTAATAAAGTGTTTAATAGGAAAAATTGTGTTTCATCGTATTGTGGTGACAGTTCGAAAAATCTCTTAAGGATTATTTACACGAATTATAGCAGTTTTGGTTATTTGTATAATTCATCGAATTTCACGACCTCAAAATATTGAGTAATGAAATATTTCATGATTCTCGACCAAATCAGCTTTACGACACGGGTAAATCCCAAAATGACGGGTAATTCTAAAACATTTTTTCTCGATAAATAACAAACGATTTTAAAGTTAAGTTTTTATTACCATTATAATCATTATCCTACAAAATACTTGTACTTGTACTTGTACTTGTCTGTCAAAAATCGATATCCAAAAATTCTCTCACGATAAAACACACAATTTTAACATCACGTTTATCATCATAATCATTACTCTACAAAATATTTTTTGACAATCCTGCCAAAAATAGATTCCCAAAGATTTTAGCACGATAAAACACAATGTTAACATGACGTTTATCATCATAACCATTACTTAACAAAATATTTTTGATTTCCGTCAAAAATCGTTTTTTCCATAATCATCCCAAACCCATCCCAAGGTCCCTCGGCAAAATCCCACCAGTATACCTTTTATAACTTTTAATTTGTCAGAAACAGAAAAAAATAGACCTGTTCCCAGCCCGGGCGACTATTCATAAACGTAAAAACCTCGAAACTTCAACGACCTGTGTGACTTTGCTCCACAATGAGATAAATTGCAACGACCTGGCTCGTCGCTGGAAAATACAGAGACGAGTGAAAAAGTGAATAAAATTTGAGTCCAGCGTCGCGGGACACTTTTTTTTCTCGATAAAATACGATTGTGAATGTGTGTTTTTTGCTCGAACGCGCCAGAGATAGGGACAGGGATGAGGGAAGGGAGGAGGGAAATGCAGGATGACCGACATTCCTCGGGGATGAGCGGTAGCCAAGCGACGTACCGAGAGAGAAAGAGAGAGAGAGAGAGAGAGAGAAAGAGAGAGAGAGAGAGAGAAAAGGGAGGAGAGAAGGGGCGGATGGGAGTTTCGTATCCTGCAAGTGACGGTAATTTTAATGGTATCGAACTCTGTCCGAGAAGGCATCTGTGCTATTTCTGTACAACGTTCATATATCCGGTGTGTGGAAAATGTACCGGAGAGAGGTAAAACGAGACAGAGATAGGCACAGATAGGGAGGAAAAACGGAGAGAGAGAGAGAGAGGAAGGAAAGGAGGAGAGAAAATGGAAGAGAAAGAGGAAAAAAAGGCTTCAGTAAGAAACCTCGACGTCCACAGCAGCTTCCCTCGAAAGGATTTACCTTTCATCTTCCTCTCTCTTGCCTTCCTGAGTTTCACCCTCGAGCCAATTCCCCCGCTCTTCCCTCTCTCTCTCTCTCTCTCCTCCCTTTTATCGTTATTATTTTCTCTTCTCGCCCCCCCTCTCTCTCTCTCTCTCTCTTATTCTTTCCGGAGAATCTTTACAAGTTTACAAAGATATTCGACGGTTCGATGCCCAGCAGGAATTGTCCAGGTATATATAACGAACCGGGCACAAATAAGTCAACGAAAAGCTTACTGCCACTTTTTGTCCCGCTTTCTCTCCGTCGCTTTATTTATTCTTTGCCAAACTTCCTCGTCGTCGGGTTGAACATTTTTTTTCTCTCTTGTTCTTTCTCTGTCTTTCTCTCTCTCTCTCTCTCTCTCTCTCTCTCTCTCTCTCTCTCTTGGGAAAGGGTGGAAAGCTCGCGGACTTAAAATTCGCCCAACGCGAGTGACGTTCGGCCACTTGGGCCAACTTTTCCCGAAGGCTCGTAATAATTTTATGGAAGATCGAGGAGTCGGGGCTACGGGAATGCACACGAGGGCGTCAAGCGCTCCGTATATGTTGTTTTATCGATCAACCCACTTCCCGGTTCATCTCTCTCTCTCTCTCTCTCTCTCTCTCTCCGGAAAGCAAAGCTTCTCATTGGCGCGATGAAAATTCAATGAAACCGATTTCTTTTTGTCTCTCGAGAGTATTTCGCCCCGCGGAATCTTTTATACCGTTCCCGCGTCCAAATTTCGAAGGATCGTGGCGAAAAATTGACAGGATGAAAAACCGTAAAAAAGTGTATACGGCGACGAATTGAGCGAAAAAAAAAAACAAATCAAAGAGCGTGGAAATATAATGACGAAACGTATCGCGGATTTTAGCGGGATATATTCGGGGAATGGAGATTTCGAAATCGCCGTGAAGTCTTTTGTACGTTTGCGAGATTTGCGAGAATGAAAAGAAAATTGAAAAAAAAAGGAAAATAATAATAAAAAGGAAGAAAAAAAGGTGAAAAGGAAAATGGGCAAAAAGGGGGATGAAAAATAGAGAGTCGAGGGAAAATTGGAATCGTCGCGTCACGCGTTTCGAATCGGAGATAAACGCAAATTGGGTCGCGGACTCGTCCGAGCAGGAACGCTCGTCACCGACTCCGTTGTTCGGAGCCCTCCCTACCGGCGTTTTCTCTCGTTTTCCGCGATCTCTAACCCCGGCCCAGCAGCTTGCGAGAGAGCGTCCTTGATTCTACGAGTTTGGGACAATGTGCGCGGGCGTGTGCCTTTTCGCCTGTATTACTCACCCTTCACCTTTCCATCGTCATAATGCACTGCGAACCAATTGAATTTTATCCCTCTCTCTCTCTCTCTCTCTTTCTTTCCTTCCTTCCCCATTTCTTTTCCACCCTACTTTTTCCATTTTTTTTTTCGTCTCTTTTCTCTCTCTTTTTTTTTCTCTTCTGCCTCACTCTATTATTTCTGGAGATAAAATCCCGCCCGTTCCTTTCTTCGTTTTCCCAGAGGCCCCCCCCCCAAGATTTTCGCGCAAATCTCTCTCTTTTTCTCCGTACGTGTGTTTCTCCGGCACGCGCTTCTCCCTCGGAACTAATCGATTCGAGGGGCATGTATCCTGTCGCTGAGCCGCCACGAGAAATCGATATACGCGCTCCGTCTGTCCCGCTCGACCATGACACACACGATGGAAAAGCCGAGGAAGAACCGGACTCGCGACGACCAATCTATAAATAATTCCCCAAATTTCGCGCCTTTCCCACTCTTCATCGATTTCCACGCTTTCCGAGAATTCTTTTTCAAGGGTCTTCACCTGCAGCTGTTTTACTTCTCTGCAAGCTTTATTTTTACATAATTATGACATAATTAACATTTTTAGTATATTTTTTTATTACCGTAAAGTCAAAATCGTGCAAAAAATTATGCAAAATATGAATATAGTTGTCAAATTTTATTTAAAAAATGTCTTTGTACATTTTTTTAAAAATAAGTTTATTATTTTAAACTTATTTGTTTGAAAAATGTATTTCTCAAATTTTTTAAATAAAGATTTGAAGTGGCGATGATAATTTTATGGAACAAGAATTCTTTTTTTTTTTAATATACCAAGGAATCATTATGTAATTTTGATACATCGTTAACAATTCGTTTTAAAGTCGTCTGCCAAAATGTAGAACGATTCACTGAATGTTTTAAAGTCGGACTCGCTTGAAAATCGTTTGAAATGAAACTATTTGAATAAAATTTGCACAAATAATCGTCTTCTCAACATCATATTAAAACGTGTGTTAAATTATTAAAGATATATATTGGGAAATTATTTAGCATATCAAAAGTAGAAAATATTTAATAGACGTTGCTTCTAAAAAATATAGTCAAAGGACTGCAGAATACTGGCACAATCTCTGCAAATGATTTAAGAAAATTTCCAAAATGTTGAATTGGAAAATTTAACATAATTTTGTAATTTGTTTTTATGCAAGAAATGTAAATTTGGTAAAATTGCCAATATTTTTAAATTAAAAAATGTAACAATAACAAAAATATGTAAAAAAAAATAATGATAATGTGTCAAAATTTGAGTGATTTCGAGTTATTTTGAAATAAAAAGGTCGACGGACTTTTATGTCTATTTCAACCGTAGTAAATATCGTAAAAATATGTTCGACCATTACACACGAGAGGAATGTTTTTACAAAATTCATCTCGGATCCTCTCGCCATCTCGAAATAAACAAAAAAAAACTTTATTATCCCGCAGTATTCCGTGGGAGTTGAGACCTTTGGAGCGGAAAAAGGGCAAAAGTGCAACGAGAGGAAAATTTTGGTGGCTTCTCCGCTGGCGGGGAATACGCGCGCATTTGTAGAACTTTCCGAAAAAAAGTCGAATAAAGTAGGAGGGAAAAAAAACGTTGTGAGGGGTGGAAAAATGTCTTTGGTACGCCGGAGATATAAGATGACCGCAGGAGAATATTCGTGTGTCGGAAAGTGTCCATGTATGACGTTATAACCCGGGTGTTGGCCGATGCCGCGAGGAACGAGGTGAAAAGGGACCCGAGGCTCTTGACATATTGCTACCTAGGCAACTTGGCGAAGTGCTCTTAAGCCCCCTTACGCGACCCGGAACGTTCATCGTGCTCTCTATGCTTCTCACAGCTTCTTCCTCTTTTTCTCTCCTTCTCTCTCTCTCTCTTTCCATTTTTTTTCTTCTTTCTCTCGCGAAGAATCGCCTGGCAGTCTGCACGAAGAAATCGCTACGACCAGACTGATTTATTTGCCCTTTACCAGCATGTAACGAAACCTTTCACCGTTCTCCCGGGGATTACCGAGCTCGTGATGCACGCTCGCTTACCAGAATTACCGAGCTGCTCTTGTGACGTTTCCACTGTCAAATCGGATCTCACGAGGTCCCCCCGGAAGTACGAATTTTTCGCGAATTAAAATCTAATAAATATAATCAGAGAAATGGATATCTGACGCTGATGGAAAAAGTGACATTATATAATTAATCCAGAGGACAGTATTAACACACGCTTAAAATTGTTGTAAACGAGTAATTAATTCAATAATGAATTTAAATAAATTCTTAAATATGAAAGTGGAACCTAAATAAAATATTAAACATTGATATAATGTTACTTTATAAAAGATTGAGTTGAAGAATTGAAAGAAAAAAAAATTGTTTAGTAGATTCTATAGATTTTTCTTGTAGAAGAGGGAAATTAAAATTTGTGTAAATAAAAGAATATAGAAACAGTGAAAAAATATGAAAAGTTGAAAAAAATATGAAAAGTTGAAAAAAATATTGAAAGCAATCGAATCTTACAATTTTTAAGGCGATCGTACTGTTAAACAAGTGTTATTAGATAATCCTAAAATAATAAGAAAAACAATTTCACAAAATTGAAACTTCAGCTGACAACGACTTAGTTAATTTACCAATTTTCAACCAAACATTTAAATCTTTTCATGCCTCTCATTTACAACAAAATTTCCCATCCACATTTCTAAACTACCAAAAAAATACTTAAACAATCAATGACTTGCAACATCAACTAAAAAACAATCAAAATTTT
Source organism: Cremastinae sp. A BG-2022a (assembly GCA_030522545.1). Lineage (NCBI taxonomy): Eukaryota > Metazoa > Arthropoda > Insecta > Hymenoptera > Ichneumonidae > Cremastinae sp. A BG-2022a. The sequence goes on from JAPYYW010001465.1 coordinate 8,509, forward strand.
TGTTCAAACACACAATCAATTAATTATCGAATACAACAGCACGACCTCCTCAAAATAACTGATAATCAAAATTCCGATAAATGTATATGAATTCTGTAAGAAAAAATAGCTATAATAATAAATTGTTTAAATTTTGAGTGGAGAGTGAAAGAAGACCGTTCGACGAATGATTTCAGGTGATATGGGTGTGCATCGTGTGTCGGAAGAAGCAAGAGATATTTCTGAAGACTGGACAATGGATGAACAAGGCGGGACTGAACGCGGCGGACACGGCGATGCTTCGGCGGATGCAGGAGGACATGCAGGGGGGGCCGATGATACCGGGGCATCCGGAACTGACGCAGGATAAGAGGCCGAAGCTCGAGAGGGCCCACAGCGCGGCGGAGAAGGAGAATCTCCCTTTGCTGCAACGAAGCCAATGCATGCTGCGCCGGCAATATTCCCAACAAGACCAGGTATCGCTCATTCCTCACTAAAACGCTCACCTCTCGTTCTCATCCCAAAAAAAAAAACAAAAAAACGCTACTCGTCACGCTTCCGAGCACTTTCGACCTCGCGCACTTTACACAGCCAATTTAGATGAAATTTTATTGAAACAAAACAAAAAAAAAGTAAGGAAAAAAAAAAATCAGAGACAGCGTTCGAAGACAGAGCCAATGAACCGTATCAGATCTATCATTTTAGATTCATCGATCACAGTCGCTGTTCAAATTTCATATGTTCTCGATAAAGCTTTCGAGAATTGTCTCGCTCGGTGTTTGAAACTTTTTTTTTTTTTTTTCAACGCGCTCTTATTCTTTGCCCACCGAAATGAGAATTTCGGACTCTGAGAATTTTTCTCGAGGATCATGTTTGGGGAAAAGAACGAGGATTCCGCAGCGCTTCGGTGTCTCGTCAGGCTCGATTCGCGCGAGTTTTATGAGTCTAAGTAGCTGATCGACGAGTCCTTTTACGCCCGGTCCGGCGATTCCCCCGTTTTCGCACGATTTATCGTCCCAGGAGCTCTCTCTCTCTCTCTCTCTCTCTACACACACAACTCCACTCCCCGTCTCTCTCTTTCTCTCTCTTTCTCTTTACTTCTCGTTGTCGTTGCCTGGCAAACTTGTACACTCCTTATTGCGAGAGAATCAGCCCTCCCTCCCCCCCTTATCGATGTTCCCGGGTATTGCGATTTTCTTCCGAGAGTGCCAAAAGTGTCGCGCAAACTCCGATATTACATTTTCACCCGTTCCGATTTCCCATTCTCGGTCTTCGCATTTTTTTTTCTCCCACCCTCCGGAGCGTAATTTATCCCTATATATTTTTTCCTTCCCTCGCATAAGTGCGTCCAACGTCCCTCCAATGGCACGCGTCTAATTTTTTTTTAATCCCGGGAATAAAATAATGTCTCGCGCGTGCAATTTTTGCTCCATGCAATTTTTTTTCGCGTATGTAATTTTTCTGTACATATGTTTAATATTTACCTATATTTTTTTTTGTAAAATTATTTTAAGTGCGAGAATTGTTGTTGTTGTTTCTTTTTTTTTTGGATTATTTTTGTTTCCCCTCGTAATTGTGCGCAATGTTTTTTGGCGTGTGCGATCCCTGGGTGTGCGATTCTGTTGTCTGTGCTTGGTTTACTTGGAACGGTGGTGTACGTGTGTGTGCCCTCTTGGAAAAGGTGCCCGGACGCCGCATGTCGACCAGCGACAGCGGAGTGGAGATGTCAGTGTCGCCTCACTCGAGGAGCTTGCCGACTCCACACGTCGTCGTTGGTTCTTATCCACAGACACCGAGACATCCGGCTGCCTACCCCGAAGACGATCCCAGCCTCTACCGGGGCGAACTCGACGATCTTATGCGACAACACGCTCAGATTTATCCAAGGTCCATGTACCGAGTACGTATCTCTTTCAACCTCTCTCTATACTCGTTCACGCCCACATACCAATCGCCCCGAGGATCGCGATTATTCAGAAGATTCGTCAATCTTTTCATATATTTTATAATTTATTCCGCGCAGTCTCTTTACGAGAACGTATCATTTATTATTGTTTTCGACAATCATGCAGGGAAATTTATTATTTCTCACAAAATTTGTTCAATTTTTTTCGATTTTTGCTAGTTAGTTCTAATCACTTTTTCGTTGGTTGATTCGTGTGTATTATTTTTTTTTCTTTTTTTAGGATAATGATGACAAAACTTTGATTTTTTTATGTTAATTATTATCTCGTATTCATCAATATGTTCGATTTGTATTTTTTATTTAACGATGAACAGAACAAAAGAGATAGTTTTATAATGAATTTTTTCCAGTCGTTGATTTTTCAAGTTAATTGTTATCATTTTTATATTAGTTCATTGTGTGTATCATATTCTTTATTCTCTTTTAACGATAATGATGTCAAAGCTTTGATTTTTTTTATATTAATTTTATTGTCTCATATTTATCAGTATGTTCATTTTATATTTTTCATTATTATTTAACGATAAATAGACCAAAATAGATGATTCTGCAACGAATTTTTTCCATTAACTTATTTTTAGAACATAAGTTTAAATAAATTCTTTCGTACGAAAAGTTAACACATCGAATCAAAAAGAATAAAGTGATTGAAACGAAAGAAAAATGATTTCTGTATCTATAAAAACGTATATAAATATGGTTATCAAGAAATCTAGAAATCGAAAAACGTCTTAATGAAAATTGTAATTTTTGGTAACATTCTATAAAAATCAATACCAATAATAGTAATATTCAACACGGAATATTCCGATTTCTATATAAACGTTTAAGGGGTTTCGATACACATAACGAAATGGTAAAAATTCGTTCAAATTTGGAGAATATATTCTTTCATATGAAATGAGTAAACACGAATTTTTTTTCGAATTTTCGTCTACGTATTTTCCGAATAATTGAACCATGAAATATCATTTTTTAGATAATATAGCTATACTTTCCGTATATAAGAATGTAACTTCAAAACACTTGATTACTCGAAAACAATGTAGACGATTTTTTTTCTGAATTTATATAATTTTCTTTAGTGGCAAAGAACATTCTTTCAAATTTTCATCGTGTTCTTAATAAACATCGATTTCCTATACTTTGAACACGTAAAACTTCATTTATTTTCGCCAACGGTACCGAAACCCCTTAATCTGTCTTAAATTCAGCACCAATTTTTGTACTAGCTCAAAAAAGGTCGATTTAGTTTAAAAAAAAATGTCAATCAATGATTGTATTATAGTTAACGTGGTAGAGAAATTTTTGAACGAACCGTCACGTTATAAAATAATCTCAATTAAAAATATAGAAGATAAACGTATATTTTTAACGCGTATTTTGTTAAAAATATGAAAAAATTCATCAGGATCCGGATATTTCGATGGGTTACGGTCACCCCGGGGTGGATAACGCGTCGCGGACGATGCATCCGTCGCAGCAGCACGGGATGCACCCCGGGCCGGGGGTGCATCCGGCGCAGGGCCTCGGAGCGCCGGGCAGCGGGGTCCAGGGGCCATTGCACCAGCAACGAAGTTTCAGCAGCAGCGAGGAGGAGCGAAGCACGCCGGAGTGCGCGAGCGACGAGCCCGACGAGTCCGAGAAGGGTGAGTCCTCGACGAAGAACGAAAATAAACGAAAGATAAAAGAACCAAAACGAAAAAAAAAGAAAGAAAAAAAAAGAACAAAATTTCAAACTCGAATTAATCGACGAAATTTTACGAAAATTATCCTCGACTTCGCGAGCCCGAAAATTAGTGTTTCTCCCGGGTAAGAAAATATTCCCTTGAGGACCCGAGACGAGAAAAAAGAAATGTGATAGTTATTGATCGCAAAGACAATCGGGGACGAGAGGGAATGAATTTTTTTTTTTGTCTCACGGACTTCGTAATCCGGGTGAAAATTCGCAAGCGGCGCCAGGAAACATAAACTTCGGAGTAAACGAGAGTACCAACCGAGAGTCGTCGAGTCTATTCGCAAAAATCGTAATCCTCGTTACAGTTTAACCGTCGACGGGATATCGCAAAAGTTTACAGCGACGTGTGGAGGGAGTCTCTCGATTTTTTTTTCGCTCCTCCCCCCCGTGTCCGGGCATGCCCTTGCCGGATTTTCCGCGGAATCCTCTCATCTCCATTTTCTCCTGTGAATTCTGGCAAGGGGGGAAAAAAGGCGCGGGGGATCCACGGATTTTGCGCTAACGAGAGAGCACGTAGGTGAAAGAGCGAGATTGAACGAGGTGTTTGAGGAGAAGGGGAGAAGGAGAGAGAGAGAGAGAGAAAGCTTCAGAGGGAAACTCACAGTTGATTAGACACACGAGCATTCGAGCACACCGGGGTTTCAGTCGCGTGAATAACATGGTGTAAAAAAAGCAAACGGAGAGAGAGAGAGGGAGAAGGAAAATGCACAGCATCAGAAGTACCTTTCCGCTGGTAATGTTGGAATGCGGGGAAAAAGGGACAGAGAGAGAGAGAGAGAAAATGTACGAGAATACATCCAAGGCTGCCCTCGATGCACCAACGTGCTCTTTTTCCTCACTCTTTTTTTTCCTACTCCTACTCATCTCGTTCACTCGATATGCGCTGGGAAAATCCCCTGAACGTTCTCGATGCCACCCTTTTTTTGCGACCAACCACCGGTACGCGAAAGGAGGACGCGCCAGACTCGAATTTTCTAATTATTACCGATCGATCCTTGTCATTAGCCCTTTTCTTTCGTCCCGTAACTTCAAAACAATTTTTGCTCGGGTTTATATTTTCAATCGAATGATTTTTAGGTTGTTCGATCATGAACTGTCATCCGTGAGAATTTTATTTTATGCGAATTTTGGTTATTGTCTTATTTTCAAAATTTTATTTACATTAAATAATTTTTATTAAATGAATAAGTTTAATAAATAATTATAAATAAATTGTTTTTTGTAGATTTGTCACATTAGAAGCAAATTTAAAATCAAATAATATAATTTTTTGATACAAATATAATTTAGACTCTCATTAGACTCCAAAGAACTATTCGACCACCTTTAAAATCAAATTTTCATCCCAAGAAAACACATTCTCGTTCATTTCAATTATTTTCATTACCGTTAAACGTTCAATAGACATTTACCAATATTTTTTAAAGTGAAAAAAAAAACGTAGCCTGTTAAATTATTCATCGTAAGAAACAAATAGACTCTCCGGTCCATTTTTGACGTTTTATTATTCGAGCGTTGAATTTTTAAAAGATATTTTCTACGTACGAGCACGAGGTCGGCTTTTTCGTGTTTCGGCGCAATCGAGAACGTTTTGCAAATCCCGACACGTGGACCGGGGAAACAAAGGGGGAACTCGCGTAAAATGGGCAATTTCATTGTCAGAGAGAGAAAGAAAGAGAGAGAGAGAGAGAGAAAACGAAGCGAGGGAGGAAGAATTGCGTCTTATCCTCAATCGTCGGAGGAGTGAGATCTATTGGCACGTTTCCTGCGAAAATTCTTGAGTCCTCATCGATCCTCGGGAGCTTCGTCCCTACTTCGCGTACATTCGTTTCTCCTTTCCGTCTCTCCCACCCACGGCACACGTGGATTCAGTTTGCGGGGCTCGTTTTTCCATTGAAAGAGCGAGAGAGAGAGAGAGAGAGAGACGGACTCGAAGCGAGAAAAAAAAATGAGAAAGAGAAGGAAAAAGATAAACGGAGAGGCCGCTACAGTGGCGCCCGGACGCCTACGCGATTCGCGTGACGTCATAATCGCAGCACGTGGGCGAATTCAAACACGGTTCTTTCCCCCCCTCCCCGCGACCCCCGGCCCCCCTTCTGCTTACCACCCCCTACGATTTCTCCACCCTGGATTTTCACGACGCGCCGACTCTCCCCCACCAACGAGCGGTCCTTCTCCCATTTTCCTGCCCACGGTTTGCCCTCTTTCCTGCACTACGCCCTCCCTCCCTCCCTTGCTCCCCAGCCAGCCACCCCCTTATTCCTCTTCCTCGTTTTCATCAGACGCGAGAGAAGAGCCAAAGAAGAAGAGCTAACAAGCCGAAAGCAACTTTTTCTCTCTCTCTCTCTTTCTCTCTTTCTCTCTCTGCAATAATCATAATAACGATATGATAAAAATAATAAAAAAAAAAACGAAAGCTCGGTACACAAAGAAACTGAATCCGTAAAAAACAGGATCGACGTATTCCATATTTTTATTTCCCCTCTCGCTCATTAAGGATTTATTACTCGTAAGGTTCCTGTCAAAAGTTCATTTTGTCAATAACATCGAGAGAGAGAGTCTATTTTTAGGCTCTTAGAATGTTTATTACTTTTTATTACGTTATTTGGGATAATATATTTGATTGCTTTCAAGGGGGTTTCAATTAACTTTTATTGTTATTTGCAGATTGTAGAATTGCAGAATTTTTGCAGTAAAAAATTTTGGAAAAATGATCAAAAGTTTGGTATTGGAATTAATTTTTTTTTTATAGTCTTTGTTTAGATGGTAAACGTTAGAGGTTTTTAACTCTCATTGTTTGATACTGCAATTATAAAAAGTCTGTATAAAGTCTCTATCAATGTAAATGATTTTTTCATAATATCTTTAAAATAATTTAGCGAGTAATCTTCCAATTGTAAAAAAAAATAGAATAAAATCATTTAAAAATCAGTGAAAAGATTTCCCTAGACCTGTCATCGTGCTTTTTATGTTTTTGCTCTCGAAGCTTATATTGTCTCTCTCGTGTTTCTCCTTTAACGTATCTCCGGGAGACAATTTTCATGGTGAGTTGACTCACAATTAATCTTCCTCCCGGCGACTATCGTCTAAAATGCCCCTATTTTCGTTCTTCGTTCATTCTTCGCTTTCCCATGGCCCCTCCGGTCACGAATATTTTTCCATCCGAGTGAAATCAGATGGGAAATGTCGCCAGACGGGGAATCCGAGTTCTGCGCGTCTCCGCAACACCCACGTGTGGACAATCTCGTTCCAGCCACATATTTTTATTTCGCGTGGACACGGAATGACGACTCGCCACTCTCCTCTTCGCTTCAACATTTCTTCACTCTCGTTTCATTCGCCCCGACCTCTCCAGCTCTCTCTCTCTCTCTCTCCCTCTCTCATTGACGTTGAAACAGCGTATGTTCGTGTCATCGAGCAATCCCCGAACACCTGTTGACTCACGATCCGCAATATTTCTCGTCATTACGAATTCACAATTCTCGAATTCGCCTCGACGATTTTTTCGACTCGTTCGTAAATCTCCATTAATTTCGCTTCTATCGGTGATAAAACGAATTTATCGAAAGAATCGCTAAAAATAATTAAGGATGTCTCTAGAAAGTGCAATATGTTAAGTAACGAGTCATCATTTTTTTTCTCTATATATAGACAATTTTAACACATTTTTCAGACATTTTTAAGACATTTTTCTAATTTTTGACTCGAGAGACACTCTTGATTTAATTTATTCAAAGCAATTAGCGAAGAAATAATACTTTTTATTATTTTTTGTTATTACCCAGCTTGACAAACATTTTTTAATCGCGTAGGAAAGTTTGTCTGACACTGTACGGTATTGAACTACTTGCCAGTAGTTTTAAGTCGAAACGCTATTTTCGCCTTTTTTCCTTTCGAAATTATCACTTTTTCCACTTTGATTTTTTTATATTTTTCTTTTTTTTTGTTGATCTCCTATATTCCCAAAACCAAAATTAACGCTGCTAAATAAATATAGGCCGCTAAATATTTTAGATACTTGTTTGATAAATACAAAAAATCGTGGCTCAATGTTCGAGATTACGATTTTTTGATAGATTCCAACGACTCGGTTGTACTTTCGGATATGCTATTTTATATACGAGACAGGAACCTTAGGAGCTTGTAATTTATTATTTTTGTTTCAATATAAAAGTTCAGATAATTCGTCCAGAGTGTTGTGACACTGAGAAAAGTTGACATTGGAGAAATAAAGTTATATGTGTTAGTCGGACGACGTTGTTGCTCCCATTATCGTAGCTGCACTCAATTATATCATTAGAATAGAAATAAAAATTAGTTTGTAGAAGTTTTAAAAGGTAAGTCTGTCCATGCTGTCTGTTAAAAATAAATATGAGATGTTTAAGACTGAGGCCGAAGTTTGAAGAACTTCTGCGATGTTTACTGCTCATTGTCTATATATATATTTATCGTAAAACAATAATTAGCGATGAATCAACCATAATCGTAGACTAGCGATGAATTGAGCGAAGCCGACTAGTGAATGCGGAAAATAAGCGAGGAAACTTTTATTTTAATTTTTTTCAAGATCCAGGTCGCCCGGAAGAACTTCAAAAAATTACCAGAATTTTTTCACGTTAGCTATTCACAGGGAAACCGATCCGGAATCCAGAAGAAAATTTAATCCGAGAATTTTTTTTCAGATTTTTAGAGAATCGCTGTTTTCATCTCGACCCATTTTCTTTTTCATTTTTCTCTCTTCATTTTTGTACATTTTTTTCGACTCGGAATGGATCAACGCCGCCCTTCCGACTCCTTGACGTTCTTTTAAAACTATTTCGCAGAATCGGGACTTGATATCGCCGAATTTTTCATATCTATATATCCGTCACAGTCAAGTACCTTCTCGACGTCCTCTTGTCGGATTTCCACCGAGAGCGGAGTGCAAACGTCTCGCTGGCTCCGCATCCCGCCTTCGCCCTTTTAATAAGTCCGGGAACGCGAATTCTCGCTACTTTTCAACTTCTTACGCTCCTTCAATTTTGCCACGAGGACTCGTCAATTTTTTTTTCTTTCCGCGATAAAAAAAAAAAGAATTAGCCACAGGAAAAAGATTTTCTTTGCATTTTTTTGCGATTACAAAGAGATTAACGAAAAAAAATTATTGTAGGATCACTCCTTTCCTAAGTATAGTTGCTCACTATATTGAGTCAATTATTTTTGGTAAAAGTCAATTTGAATTGTGTAAAAATATCTAGATAATTATTTAGTGAAAAGCAATAACGATCAATTAAATCAAATTTTAATTTAAAATGTTAGTTAATTATTTCATTCAACCAATTATGACGAAAAAGCGAGAAAGTTATATAATTCCATGAAAATGAACCAGATTTTAGTTATTGAATTGAGCAGAATAATGCAAAATTTATTTGATTCGTATTATTAATCGAAAATTCGAAATTTCGACGTCCTGAGGGCTCGCCCCGGCCCTGCGGGTGATATCGTGTCGGATGGCGAGACCGGTGTCATCTAACTTTTAAATTGGGACCCCGAAGGCTCGTCGCGCTTTTGACATAACCGGGCTTCCCGGCGTGAAAATCACATCGGGGGAAAATTCGCGCTCCAATTTCTCGCGCACCGAGAGAAGAATTTCCCTCGTCGGGATCCGCACGAAAAAAAAAAACGAAACTTTTAAAAGAGACATTTTTAAACCACTTATCGACGCGAAACGTCGCTCGTATTACAAATTTCCGGAATAAATTTGAGCAGCGATATCCGCTTAGTCCTCGTAAATTTTTAATTGAGATTCGTGTTTAATGGGCAAGCCGAGGGAGAGGAGTCGTAACGGAAATCGGGATGTAGGAAAATTTGTTAATCCGCTTTACGGTCGTTATCCTTCGTTTCTCCTCGTCTCTTTCTCTCCGGCGACGTTTTGCTCGATTTTTCGGCAGGATCGTCCGCGGAAACGAATTTTCGGGGATAAAAACGTACTGAATATTCCGCGTATCGCCGGGAGAAGAGCGAAGGAAGGAAAATGAGAAAAAAAATGTAGAGAGCGCGCGAGAGAGAGAGAGAGAGAGAGAGAGAGAAGGAAAAATTCCAGCAGGATAGTATTACGTAAATCGAGCACGTATACGAGTCCCAGACGAGTGTAACGTACATACGAGTCTATAAATACGTATAGGCGATCCCAGGACGGGGTGTGAGGTGGGAAAAAGGTGAAAAGGGAATCGCGGAGCTCGAGAACACACGCTGGCCGATCGTACGTTCAATTTGTCATTTTTATGGGTCCTTATCGCTCTCTCCTCCCCTATATACGTTCGCTCTTCTATTTTTATACCTTTAAAGCCTTCACTTCCAGCCCTTCAACCTCGGACCGTTACTTAATGGAAGTACTAATGCACCTGTTTCGACGAACTAATAAAACAATCCCGAATGCGGCGTTTATTCATTCCGAAACATTCTTATTGCCATCCCCCTTTTTCAGATTTCACTCTGACATTCTTATTCCTTACTTCAATTCTCACACTTTTTCTCATTTTTGGTACACGATTTGCTTTATGACACTCTTATTTCTTTTTTCAGTATTTCATCAGTTTTTTTTTACTGGATAATTCGTTTAAACAATTTTTTATTTATTATTTTAATGGGATATTTTCATCAAAAGTTTTTGAATTTTTAACGATCGCCGACAATTTTTCTTCGAATAAAGATAAAGCATTCCAAAGCATACTTTTTCCATCTTCTGGTTATTAGATTTTATTCTATTTCTCATTATCTTTTACACTATCGTTTTTTAATGATTTTTTTCAAATTAAATACATTTAAATTCATTTTTCGATACTTTCGCTTTCATAGAAAAATTTCTACTTCGGTTTCACATATTTTTTAAATTGAACAATTTGTTTAAAATATTATTTACGTGTTTGAAATTTGATGGAAGACATTTTGTTTGAAGTTTCAAGGATTTTCGAAAGCATGTTTATATTCTTGGAGATATGAAAGAATTGAACGAGTACGACTTTTAGGTGAAAAGCCATCGCCGATCGTCGCGACGACACCGAGAAGTCCGCGGGACAAAGCCGGCGAGCGTATTAATCGTCAGGCGATGCTGGACGAGAAGATGAAGAAATTTCTCGCGGTACATTGCTTGAACGCAACCCATTCTGTGTGTACAATGATCATGCATAAAATATATATATATACATACACGACTATAATTAAAACGAAAAAAAAAGAAAAAAAAACAAGAAAAAAAAAGAAGAGAATATGGTCAATCATACGTCGAAGAAGGTTTCGCGTATAATTGACACGTTATTGTGCGTTTTTATGACCTCTTTTGTTCCTTTTTTCTTCATGGCCCGATATATTGCGTTTCCATAGATCTCTATCACGTGATATAATGTTTTATATATTATGTCAGTGCTATCGATCTCTCTCGTGTCTATCGTAATATGCGTAAAGAGCGTGCATGCTTGTGTTTCCCCGACGATCGGTTAAAAATAATTATTTCGCGCGTCGAAGGACGACAGAGCCGAAATGTTGGCTCTCTCGGCTGTCGCTTTGACAGCTGTCAAAAAAAAAATGTAATGAAAACGTCGATACTCCCAAGGTTAACCGATCGACGGTCGTTACGAGCGTTTCTTCTTCATCCTCGAGAAAAAAAAAATAGAGTGGAAGATGAAAAAAAACGAAAGCGAAAACTCTGACGTCAATTGCACCAAAATACTTATTTCTCTCACTCGTTTCTTTCTCTCTCTCTCTCTCTCACTCTCTCTTTCTCTGTGTATTCGTGTCTCTATATTTGAAACACACAACACCGATAAATCCTCGTCCAGAAATCCTGCACCTGAGACTCCTCGCTCTTTACATTTTAGTTTCTTTTTTAAAACGAGATATTAAATATTTGATGATTTTTCGATGTCGTAACTCTCGGTGTGCCTTCTTTTTTTCTTTCATTCCATACCCTCCCCTCCTTATTCTCGATTCTTCGGCACTGCGAATTTTTTTTATTGCAAATTTAATGTGAATTCACCGTATTTTATTTGACACGTTTTGCTCGATATATTCTTCGTGTACCACTTTTCTCGTCTCCGAAACGAAAAATCTTGCAGTCTCTCGTGAATCTCTTTCGTTTTACTTTTGTTCTCGATATTTTATTTTCAATTCCTCACTGACAATGATCCCGAACGAAATTCCTTCAGCAACCGATATAAATATCAGATGCAAACAGGCTGGTGCGCTTTCAACACAAACAGAGGAAAATGATAAAACACGACACACTCGAAAAATCGTCCAGAGGCCGTCCGCACAGCTGCTGGCTATAATTGCGTGTGTCCATTTTTTTTTTCGTTCATCCCCCCACCCCTGTCGTCAACGTCTCCACTCGGCCCAGATAACCCAGAAGCGAGTCAAGTCGAGAGAATGAGAATCGATGAAAAATGAAAAATTCCCTTGAATTTTCAATGTAGAAGAATAATTCATTATCTCTATGTGTTTTTTTGTTTGTTTTTTAAACAAAAATATTAATAATGGCGAAAGGGACACGCGAGAAGGTTCGAGATCCGTAGGTTTTCGTCGATTAAGCGGGAAATAAGGCGCGATCGCGAGAAGGGGGGAAAAAATAGTTTAGACGAGGAGATGAGATATTGGATATAATTGGTTGGGAGCAGAGAGAAAAAAAAGAGAAAATTTGGTGATCTAATATGTAGGAAAGGGATACTATCATCACGGTGGTGGTTCGACCTCGATAACCGGTGGATCGCGTAGGCACGGATCTCACAACGGTCACCACGTCACCGAGGCAATGACGATCGAGTATAACGGTCACCATCCACCCAGAGAGCCGAGAAAAGAGGAGAGCACCCTCGTACGTAGGAGCTTTCGAAGAAGCGGTGACGAGTGGCGAGCCGACAGCCGGAGGTGCGTCTTTTCAGTTCCTTTTTTTTTTCCTTCGGTTACAAGTTTTTTCGCGATCCGGGGCACCATTCTTCAATAACAACCCGTTTATTTTTATTTTATTTTTTTTCGATCAACTCTTTCTCTTTTAGAATTTATTACATTTTTCACGAATTTTGTTTTTAACTGTAGTGATTTTTTCACACCTTTTTTTTATACGCTGATTCTTGTGTTAAACTTCAGGTTTGTTTCCTGGGAATCGATCTTTACGAATTTTATTTTTGAGTAAGGTAGTTTGGAAGAAGAAAGGGTTCGGGATGGTCGAGAAGACAGCGAGCACCATCGACTTTATCGTCAGTAATTTAGTGCCGAAAAAAAACGGATTTTTTCGACTCGCAAATTATCCCACAGGAGAAAAGTCGAAGCAGAGAATAGTGAGGTGGAAAAACAGAATATTGATTAAGGGCCGAGCGATTAATGAATATGTAACAAAATATATATGTAAAAAAATTAAAAATGAAATGTCAAAAAATGAGTCGAGGGTGACTCGATTAATCTCGACCATCGGGTGGAGCGAAAGAGATTCGAGGATTCGAGTCGAGTGATGAATAAATAGCGAATGGATAATGTGTTGTGGGAGAGTAGCGTGTTGGATGGGAGAGACTAAAAATTTGTCGCGTCGTAAAGGTTCACGGAGAGGAGGGGGAAAAAAACGGTGAGATTCGACGGTGGGACCAACGTTGGTGATAATGACGGTGGTAGTCACGAGGATTGGTCCTGGGAGGCGGATCGTCAGGGTAGTCAGGACAGCGCGACGAAAGACTCTGGGATAGACACCTCGAGCACGTTCACGAGCAGCGAGGACAGCAATCGAGGCGACCTGCCCAAGGTACGCTCGAGGAACCTACCAAAAAAAAAAAAATCCACAGAAAATCCACGAAACACGAGCAAAAAGCACGGACGTCGCGTTCGGAGAAATTCCAAAAAAAAAATGTATATCCCGAAATAAGACCACGTAGAAATTAACAGGACGAACCGACGAGAGTAGACGCCAGGGCATTTTGATTTATTCCTTTTTTTATTTATTTCGTATCGTCTGGGACTGCCTTGATATAGTGACTCGAGTAGAAACGCTCTGTTATTTATTTATTTTTGTCATGTTAGGCCGGCGAGTAGTTGCGAGTAGAAAAAGAAAGTCGTATACGGCCATTGTATTTTGCCATTTAAAAAAGTATCCACTTGGTCGTTTTAGCATTAAAATGGTGATCCCTGGAATGGGGGCTCGCGAAATTTCATCGAGATCCGGGAACAATAAGAGGAGAAAGGAGCTAATTATTTCATCGTTAATACGGTCACGAATTTCCTCCGCATTTTCTCGTCGGTTATTTCGCGGAAAGCCGATCGATCGGACCCGAAACGTCACGTTTCCCGACGAGATAATAAGCGAGAGATGAAAATGGGAGAAAAGTAATAATAAGAAAAGGAGGAAGCGGCGAAAGGGAGGAGAAAAGAAAGCAAAACAAAGAGAGCAAACTCGCGGAAAGCTCGGCCTCGCTCCGGTTGTTTCAATTAGCTCCAAGCGTTTTTTTTTCTTCTCTGCCCACCACCCTCTCCCCCCCAAAACCCTCGCTACCTTCGACGAATTCATTTCAGAGGTGCCTTCGATTATATCCCGTTACCGCATTAACGAATACACTCTCGACCATGATTGAGAAGATCTCTCACGATTCGATGAAGCCTTTTATCAATCTCGATTGTCATAATATTGATAATACCCTGTATTTTATCGACAGCTTACTCTTTGTTACCGTTTTACATTTTTTTTGTTTATTTACATGCAGCTTTTTTTCCAAGGTTTTGCTACTAAAGAGCCATCGACCTCTTTTAAGGTAGTTCGGTCATTAAACCAACTCTGACTTTTATATGGACATTTTATTTTTGTGCATGAATACTTGATTAACCTACTCTCAAAGTTTTACAGTAATTCATTCTGTCGTTTTTCAATGAAAAATTCTTGAAAGCGAGCTTTTTTTAGGTTATACACATACTCTTATGGTGACTGTTTTTGGAATTTTTATTATTGCAAAATTACAACGTACTTATCCCATTGACATTATGTAAAAAAACTGAAGCTCGATGAACTGAAGCAAATACAAGTAAAAAAAATCTGAAATTTGTACTTTTTTACAAAATAATGTCATTGATGATATAATTTCTTAAATTTCTTTTCTAAATACTTTGTAAATAAATTATATTATAAAATTATGATTTTTTTAATACAAATAATAACATAATTTACGTATATTTTCAATTTAGTTATACACTTGACTCTAAAGATACTACCGAACTATCTTAATAGATTAAACTCTTTCTGTTTATTTTTATTTCACTATATTTTATCCTATTATAAATTATTTATTTATATTTATGTATTGTAGACTGTAATTTTTTAAAATATATGTTATTTTTTGAATTTTAATTTAATTTTTCCACTTTAACTTGTTAAAAATTGATAAAATATTTTGTTTTAACCTTTTTAAAGTATTTCTCGTTATTGAAAATAATTTTAGAGTGTGGGAGTAGATGGGCAAAAGTCGGTTGAATTTTCGACGGGCGTTCCTTCGCGTCCTCGAAGGAGATATTCTCATAAATTTTTGGCAATTAATCAGCGCACTTTTCATGCGAGAAAAATCACTTGGCACGTGTGTTCTCCACGACGGGGAAACTCGTGAGACGATTCTTCAACTCGCTTCACAGATCGATTCCTCTCTCGGTCCGGATTGCGGATTCGGAAGGGAACCGCAGCGGGGCGAGAGATTCATTTTTCGCCCGGAGAATCCTCGAGTCGCCAGGACGAAAAACAAAAAAAAAAGAAAAAAAAAGAGAGAGAACGAGGATGGAGTGACGTAAATTCATCTGACCCGGAAATCCGATCTCGATTCGCCTTGGCGATTTTTACACAAGATCTCACCGTGCGCTCTCGCTCATTGCCAAATTTTTACGATCCGCCCCAAGGAGGTTTATACACGCGGAATGCGATTATTTTCTCGCTAAGATTTAGGTCTCAAGGATGTATGTTCTCTCGCCAGCATCTTTTACGACGAGATAAACGCTCGGGAATAAAAATCACCCGAAAATATCAGCGACTCGGTCGACTTTATTTTTCAAAACGCACTAAAAATTCACTTTATTGCACGCCGCTTGAGACTGCGAAAGCTTCGACACACACTGCTCAGGGAACGTTTATCTCTCGATATATATATCATATTATATATTTTATACATATATATATGTATATACTTTTTTTATCATCTAACTTTCTGCTGTTCGTCGGCTCGCGATAAATCTTTCGGTGTACTATCCAATGACATAAAATATACTATGTGGCATGCTTCGTGTTTACATTCTTCATTGCCTGTCTCGCTGTCTCGATGTTTTACGAAAAAATTTTCGAATCTGTGTTGAGAGCACTCACTTCTGTCCGGCCCAAATACATTTCGAAATAAGAATAAATATAATGAATCTTCATTGCCATCGATCGACGAAAATCAATTGTCATGAGGCTAAATTATCGACATTTATCACCATTTAACTTTTTTTTTATTTTCATTGAATTCGAAATATATTTGTGCCTGCTTATCACAATTGTTCACACATTGAAAAAAAAAACTCGTGGAAAATGTCGAAGCTCCAATCGCTGATACTTCTGCAAGGAAATGGCAAAGAGAAATTTTTTTGGATGATTGAAAAAGATTGGAAATGCGTGGAGCTTCGATGCATTTTTCGAGGCTGGTTATTCCGTAACAGGAGTAAGAGCGAAAATAATTTACACAGAAAAAAAAAGCAAAAATTGATGAAAAATGGAGGAACGAGTCAGGAAAAGTGTGTTTTTTATTTTCTTGCCCGAATCTCGGGCTGTGTAGCAACCGCTCTCGTGGCAAGGAAGCAGCGATGGGCAAAAAATCATCGGGCACATGATCCTGAGAAAATCGTCAGGATCTGGGAGCAGCAGTAGCATACTTGGTCTTAAGGTCGTCGGTGGTAAACTCCTGGAGAACGGAACGCGGGGAGCGTTGATAGAAAAAGTTAAGAAGGGGAGCACGGCGGACGTTGAAGGGCAACTGAGACCAGGTGATTTTTTAAAATTAATTTTAATTTAAATAAAAAATTTATCAAATTTCCTTATTATTATAATTTTCAACGCCCTAACGTCTCTGTTACTTAATTGGATTTTATTTTTAAATTTAATGTTATCGTTAATTTTATTCAGTTAAAAAAATTTATTAATCAAATTCATTGTGAGTGAAATTTTTTAAATTTAAATACATTCATTTTACATTTTTACTATATTTCTGTAATTAAAATATGATTTTTAAACATATTTCATTGCTTGTTTTTCAAGCAATACATTAAAGTTATTCATTCTGTGATAATTTTTATTATTTTACGAATTGTTTTGATTATTTATGTTTTTATAACATTGTGTCGTTTTTTTTACTCTTTGAAACTTTTTTTAAAGGTTTTTAAGAATTTGTTGATTTTGGAGAAACTTTTGAAGCATTTCTTACTATATATTGAATTATTGAATACTTTTGTTTTTATATTATGGAAATTTTGTAAAAATAATCCTATTTTCGAGAAAGATTATTGAGAATATGAAAAAATTGTCGAGTGGCCCTGGGACAAAGCATGATAGCAGATTTTACTACAAAGTGACAACTGTATACTGATTATTTTAGAACTGAATACATTCCAAGCTTAGATTATAAATATATATATAAATCTATAAATAAATAAATAAATATATCAAAATCGTAATTTCAATTACCATTTAAAATATTATTGAATTTCAATACAATTCCAATGGACCAGACCTCAAAAAAATGTATTTAGTTCTATATAAAAATCAGTACAGTCGATACTCCGTGGTGGAATATTCCCAATATTTTGATCTCAGAGTCCGGGACGAAAAAATTTTTCGAGAGGGTGAAAAACGAGTTAAAAAAATGTGATCGACAGGTGACGAGGTGATAGAGTGGAACGGTCGGTCGCTGCAGGGCAAGAGTTTCCAGGAGGTGAACGACATAATAATGAAATCGCGAGAGGAGCCGCAGGTCGAGCTCGTCGTATCGAGAAATTTGTCGGGTACGTCGACGGCGGCGATGATGACCGGGATTCAAACGACGGTGCCACCGCCAATCGCTGGTGGCAGGCGAATCGCCGCCCAGACCCAGTGGCGACAAAAGCACGAGCCGCTGCCGATACTCCAGCAGTCCCACCACAAAGGTAAATATATTACTCGAAAAAGCCAAAAAAAGTCAAAAAAAACGAAAAAAAAGCCAAAAACGATAAAACGATCTTGTTTTTTTTTGCACTCCATCTTTCTCTATCTTTTTATCTCCGTTATTTAAGCTACGCATTTTGCGCTAGATTATTATTCACTGTTGTCGATGTTACTTAGTGTTAAAAGCTCGAGTCTCGTCAGGTTTTTCGTTTTCATGAACAATTGGGTTCTGTGAAAAGAAAAATACTGCATCGAGGCCGTTTCATTGTCAGTGTCGAGAGTAGAGTAATGTTAAATATTTTATCTAGTACTTATAAGTCTAGCCCTAATGAGAAAATTCTGAGCCAGCTAAACTTTCACAGATTATATGATTTTTCGAATTCCAGGTCTTAAGAAATCTATACTGTGGGGTAGGCCTCAATGAAAATCTATATTTCATTATTTATTCATCCCACGAACGTCCCGAACGAATATAAATGTATCCTCCCCTCCTCCCTGTAAATACGCTCTCTCTTTTTTGTTAGAAGAATAATCAAATATTTGTATCCCCGACTGGTTGGACCTTTTCCCACGAAAAAAAAAACGAACGATCCCCAAGGGGGAAAAAAACGACACGAAAAGATATTCTCGATTTTCCCGAAAATTACAAAATTCTCACAGTCACCAATACGCAAAGAGAGAGTTGTAAAACACTGGATATATTATTGCTGTTACTGTTATAACTATTATAAGTGTCTTTAACACATGTTATCGTAAAGAGGAACGTAAAAAAACTCGTCACGAGTTTTCTAGCTTAAATGATCGATGTGTCGATTTATTTTTCATTCTTATCGTTTCTCCTTCGTTTTTTCTCAACGTAGAGCGTAGTAGTAGTGTCAATGCACCCCACTGTAAGTCACCCTAACAGAAGAAAAGCGAACAAAAAAAAATAGTCATTTCATGGGAGCAACAACTTGTGCAATTGATTTTTTGTTCTTTCTATTTTCGTCTCTATATCTCTCTCTCTCTGGCTATTTTTTTGCCGAAGCGTGCGTGCGTCTCAGCCTGTCGGAAATGCAGAGAAAAATAGACACACGCGCACGCGACACAAGTAACGCCCTGCGAGAGCCCAGAAAGAATTCTCGTCGATACAGTCCTCTTGTTATTATTGTTACTGTTATCGTTTTTTTTTAATTATTATAAGCTCTCTACACCTAGAGACAAAAGTACCAGGAAGTATCGTTGTTCCCCGCCTCGTTAATAGAGAGAAAAAAAAACCAACAAAGCAACAAAACTGAGAAATTATTCAGAACTGTCGACTCCTATTTGCTGTCGATTTGTCCACGCTGTATCCAGAAAGTAATGAGAGCGAGCAAACGATAAACGCGGAGGAATGCCTTCGAGGAAAAATGTTTTTTATGGCAATTATTCGGTTTGACCCTCCAGAGGTGTTTTTTTTGTTTTTTAATTTTTTTGTATTTTTTTTTCGTCACTTGA
This sequence comes from Cremastinae sp. A BG-2022a, assembly GCA_030522545.1. Taxonomy (NCBI): domain Eukaryota; kingdom Metazoa; phylum Arthropoda; class Insecta; order Hymenoptera; family Ichneumonidae; species Cremastinae sp. A BG-2022a. Next base: position 27,829 of record JAPYYW010001465.1, read on the forward strand.
GACAATTCAGAGCGGGGATTATCATATTTTTTACGCGTTTTGCAGAATTGTACGACGCGAGACGGGAAAAACCGTCGGTACTGGTGACGTCGCCCGGCTCGCCGGATCTTCACGCCCAGGGCAGGGGACGACATCTACGAAACCCGCCGGGTAACGCGAACGTGGGTGGCACACTACAGGTGAAACTCGGCTTCGATCCGGCGGGACTGCAGCTCATCGTGACCCTAGTTTGCGCGGCCGCGCTCACACCCAGGAGCAACGGACAACCGAGAAATCCATACGCCAAGATTTTTCTACTGCCGGATAAGAGGCAAGCTTCGAGGAAAAAAATATTATGATTTTCCAGTCACGAGAAACGGCCAACATTTTTTTTTCTACGCGCTTATACGTTAAATTCTTCCTAAAAGTTCGTTTCGTCACAAAAATTAATAATTCATGTTACATTTTTGTCGAATTTTTGAAGTTTTTTTAAATGTATTGTTCCAATTTTTTAAGATTTTTTTTTAAAATTTCGAGCATATTTTAAAGTTACTTTTGTACTAGCAGGCTTCGCGTTCTCGCGGTAATAGAAGAACTGATCCAAAATCCAGTTTTTTCGATTTTTCAATATGAATTCTTTGATTTTACCTCGAATAAGTAGCATTTTCGTTATCTACGGGAAATTTCCGATCGAATAGGCTCTTAAAATTGAAAAAATTTTTTTTTTTAATTTGGTGAGTCACACTGGGTCTCATGAACCCATGAAAATTTCAATTAGCGATATCTTTCCTTTCTCTTGACGAAATCAACTTTATTAAGGGTGATTTTTTAAGATTTTGGCAAAACGAAGCGAATGGCGTTGGAATCGCGTTAATTCGTCAATTTTTTAAAAAGTTATCACTCCTTGAAGATTTTTGAAAAAATGGAAAGGGGTATACCTTAAAAAATTCGCAAAATTTTTCGAATTTTTTTTTATC
>JAPYYW010001466.1:0-28759 GCA_030522545.1 Cremastinae sp. A BG-2022a
AAGGGGTTATAACTTTTTGAAAAATTGATGAATCATTATAATTCCAACGCCATTCGCTTCCTTTTGCAAAAAACTTTAAGAATCACCCCTAATAAAGTGGATTTGGTCAAGAAAAAGAAAAGATATCGCAAATTGAAATTTTCGTGGGTCCACGAGACCCAGTATGACTCACCAAATTCCTCGAAATTTTTTTTTTTCGATTTTAAGAGCCTATTCGATCGGAAATTTCCCGTAGATAACGAAAATGATATTAATTCGGGGCGAAACCCAAGAATCCATATTGAACGAGCCAAAAAACTGAATTTTCGATCAGTTTTTTCAAATTTTAAAATTTTTCATAAGCTATGAGACCCGTAATTTGATCAAATAAGATCTTGAAATTGAAAAGGAAAAAAAATTCTGAAGGGAATAAAAAAATTCGATCAAGCCTGTGCTGTCTGGAATTAATCCGCTGACATCAGCTCATCTGAATCTCTTCTTTGACTCGACATAATTCGTTTCGGCTCGAATTTCGAAGAGAATCTCCAAGATTTTCCGAGAGACAAATTATCATTGTCGAAAGAAGGTATAAGAAAGTTTGCCAACCTTTTTTCTTCGGCGAATCCGCTTTCCTCATCTCGAAATTCTTAGCAACAAAACTTGGTAAACTTTTCATCAATCTAACAGAGTGACTGCGTGGATGATAAGATGGACAGATGAAAAAGAGAGTGCATGAAAGGAGACTTATTGTTGAGGGATTTAATGGAAATCTGGAGACCTGAAGGTATATAGAAAATGAGGGTGGAACGGGGAGTTTCGTGAGTCGTCGGATCAAGTGTTTTATTGGAGCAGTGGGACAAGAGGAGAGAACGTGACGCTTGTACTTTTGCGGTCCGAGGAAAAATGATTCGCCTGCGAAAGATCGAGAAAGGGAAGAAAATGCGTAGCAACACAATAAAAATAAGTGCTCGACACGAAATATCTTTCCGTCTATTTGAAAACATTAACGTGCGATTCGTACATCTCTGGGGATAAAAAGGAAGGCGAATAAGGAGAGAAAAATCTACTTTGCTCTCGTGCTCTCTTTTTGGTAAACACCAAGTGCAAGATCGGACAATAAAAAAACTTGAAGGAATCTCCGTGTATTCGCCTCGAAGCTTCTTTCGATAAAGAGCTCAGCGGGAAATCTCATTAAAGAACTGGACGAGCTATTAGCTGACGAAGTAACAGAATATCGAGGGAGTAAAGTGTTATCAGAAATTGATTAGTCGTAACAAAAGACCCATTGTTTTTCCACATTCGACTTTTCCCATTTTTGTTCTTTTCGATATATATTTCGGAAAACACCGTTCGGACCAGCAACAAAAATTCCAATGTATCATATTTTATGGATTGAAGAAAGAAAAAGTCCTTTTCCTCGTTATTTACAAGCTTCTATTCGAGAATATTGACCTCTTTCGATTAAAACTGATTTCAATGAAATTTTGGTAAATCAATAATATATATAATGAAATTAATGAGAATAATTTGTAAGATATTTTCCGAACAATTAAATTAACATTTTTTAACATTTTACAGAGTTTTAAAGATGTCATGATTATATAAATTATCAACATACGTTCGATGATTAAACGATTATAGTGAAATAATTGAAATATTATTTCAATGATTGTGTTTTTTTTTCAAATATTGAATACCATTATATTAAATCATATTTGAAACAATTTTTAAAAATCTAACGATTTTTGAACTGTTTGATATCAGCTGATAAAGTATTTCTCAAATCCCCTCGGCACTTTCGTTGAAAGCTCGTGTCTCATTTTACCGTTGGCTCGGTCGGTCTCCCCAGCGTTTTCCGCGCAACTTGATAGCGATATTAGCGTGATAAAATTCGTTATGGGACAAGAGAGCCATCACCGGGAAGGTAATCCGCAAAAGAGTCGGAATAAGAGAACTTTTTTTTGTCGATAGCGCGTTGCCAAGAATTTTCGTGCTTCTATCGCGATTACCGGGTACGCGTTCTCGGTTTCTCCCCCGCGTTTCATAAAATTCTCGAGAATCGCGTGGTTGCTCGCATTTTCATCGAAACTCTCGGTCATTAGGGTAACGGAATCCGAGTGATAAGACACGCCGTCAGATTCCCTCGCGTCGTTGCCTCATTTTTCATTTCAACCCTCCCCGATGGCTCCTAAAATGTTTACTCCGGGTTTAAGGTCAAGTTCGACTTATTTGCATGGCTCATTGGGGAATTTTTCGGCAACAGTTCCCGGCGCAGCACACACCCCGTCGCGCGTCCGACGCTTATTGTCTCTCGTTGACCCTCGCGCCATATCCCGTCCAATTTCGTTCTCCGCTCGAGCAAGGGCGTATGCAAATATTGTACAAAGCTTATGGCAAGTTTTCCCGGTTGGCCGATAACGCGGAGCCAGCCGCTCGGGCTCGCTCGTCTCGTCGGCGAAAGCACACAAATTAATGCGGGATCAATATACGGGATTAGGAGAAAATTTCGAAATATTCAACGAGCCGCTCTGCCTACACAGCCGCGTGGGAAGAGCCGAGGGAGCGAGAACCAAATTAAAATTAACTCGAGAAATGTTTATCATAAATTTTCCGTATAATTGATGAATTTACCGCACGAGATCCAGAAAATATTTCAGCTGGCACTCGGGGGTGCGACGCTCTTTCTCTCTCATAATTTCATACGTATAAATTTCACGCGGATCAATCGACTTTCAATAAACGATGCCGCGATGAGCTTCGAGCCTCGTGAAAAGTTACGACGGGCGACTAATTGGAAATCTTGGGATGCGAGTCGCTCTCTCTCTCTCTCGCGTCCCCTGATTGAAAGTCTCGTCATTGATATAATCAATCTGAATTTAATCATACGCAGCCCATATTCGTCGGCGAACGATTAATTATCGCGGGAACGCTTTCGCGAGATCTATTTATCAATAACGTCATTTTGGACTCCCACGTGCGTAGCTCTCTCTGAGACACGCATTTTTATTTTTAAATTAAAATTTAAGCTTTAGAAGCTTGATACATAAAATTTTTTCGTACATTTCATGTAGTGTTTCAGAATGTAGGAAATGTATTTTTTTTTATAAATTTTAGAAAAATATTAATTTATTTGGGTAACACAGTTTACAATGGAAAAGACAGGCGTGCGTCTTTTTCTACTAATAAGTAGAAAATAGTGTTTTTATAAAAATCCCTTTTTGCAGCAGTTTACGTTCGTCTCGACTCAAAAGTGCCTGCAGTGGTTTTTATTTAAAAGTTGCTCGTTCACGAGGAAAATCAGAGATGGATGATCCCTCAGAAGGGTGTAAGATGGAGGTGCTCCGGAGGAAACCTTGGGAACGACCGAGGCAAGGTCAAACGATTTGAGGGTGGATCGATGTATCGAAAATCACTCGACTCGTTTCTTTCTCTCTCCCTCTCTCTGTTGTCTCTTATTTCCTCGTCGCTTTTCCGCCGCGTGCTTCACCGAATGAAAGCAGAGCCTTAAAAGGTCGCCCTATAGTCTCTGGCCTAGAGCTTTGAAGCCGATTTCGATCTCTATATCTATCCCCCTATGTACAATTCGCCGTACAGATTAATTCCACGTCGGCGAAATATCTCTTCCGTTTACCGGAAATCTCGACTCTCGACGTTTCCGGTTGCTCCCTGTCCTCGCGCTCTACGACATTTCACGCCCCGCAAACTTTCTCATTATCCACTTTCTTCCCTTGTATAGTTTTTTTTCGTCTGGTGCACGAAGGCTGGATATAAATTTGGAACGCGAAGAAATTAATTTTCTAAAAATTTTCATCTCAAAAAAAAATTTGTTACTCATCGCAATATTTGAGAATTGAGTGTAAGAAGTGCCAAAAATAATTTATATTTTCGTTATCTACGGAAAATTTTTGTTCGAATGAGCTCGTAAAATAAAAAAAACTTATTTTTTCCAAATTTTCGTAAATCCGAAACGCGAATGGCTTTTGAATAGCAGGCGAGGAAAAAAAGATAAAAGGGAAAGAGTAAAACGTGCGATAAGGGTGTCACGATTTCGACGTATCCGTAACGAATTGGACGACCTTTGCGGTTGTCTCGCAACCAGGCAAAGATGTCCGTTAACGCGCTAATTTTCATTACGTAAAGGCTTAAAATTGTCGTGTCGGAGGCCGTATGTTCGGGCGAACGGGCGAATATGGCTCAGTGCCGTGCACAAAGTGCTTTAGCTGACGTGAACGGCGGGCGATGGGTTATAGAAGAGCCGAGGTGTCGACGTATTAGCCTGTCTCGGTCTCCGCTTCTGGCGCCCTTTGAAATGCCATTAGTGTAACAAAGTTATAATATTCGCGAGCACGAGGCCATCGCGATGGGTTTTCCCCCCGCAATAACCTCTCTGTCTCTCGCACTCTCATCCCTCCCTCATATCGCGTTTTTATCGCAGTCGCGATTCTCCGTTGTTGTTATTATTGTCGGAACTGAGCCCTTTTCGCCCGTCACGAAACTGTACTTTGAGCCTCATCTCCGAGGCTCAAGCCGCCCGCAGCATCATCAGCCCTTCAGAAATAATGGCCGCGAAAGTTGGACGCGAGTCCTCAAAGAAAAATTTGACGTTCCCGCGACAAAGCTTGTCCCGAGTTGAACAACAATTATTGGGTCACGCCACTAAGTTTATGGAATACAGATCTCGATCATTTTTCCGGACGGTCAATACCGGAAGTTGGCTCGACGAACTTGGCCGCGGCGCGGAGTATTAATAGCCGATGGCTCTCGAGATAAAGGGCCGCTCTTATATTAGCGGCACACACGACGTAGTTACCGAGAAGTATAAAAAGAGAAGAGAGCGCCCACTGGAACAAGCTCTTCTCAAAGAGCCGCCAAGATGATGCTTATTCCTCTGCTCCCATCTCTCGCTTCTCCCGGTTATTTCCAGATAAAGGTCTCGCGGTTTCGGGTTTCAAATTGTAGGTCAGAAGTTTTCGAGTCTCATCCGCTGTGTTTTCCTCCCTCGTGACTTTTTTCTTCTAAATGAAGGTACGCCTTTTTCGAAAGTTCTTCAAAAAAGTAGCCCGCGTCACAGCTCCGTCTCTTGGTCGCCATTTTTTCGTCGCTACTTGGACACTCTTTGCAAATTCTTTCAGCGATGACGGGTTAATTATCGGTTCGCGCGTCACTATCTCGCGCGCTCCTTTATTCTTATCTTTCTCCCGGGCTCCAAAGTTCGAAATCGCCGAAGAGACGGCCATTAGCGTAACGAAGTTACGAGTCGTCCATAAAAGCTTTACACTCTTCGCTCGAGTCCCGCGAGCTTTCTGAGCCCGCTTCCTGCGTGGATATATATAATAAGTTCGAGTGCCTCATCGTGTTCTCGCCTCGGGACAGCTTCGACCTTTTGTCACTTCAAATTTAGCGCTTTTTCGATTTGATGCACTAATAAGTTGAAGTCTCTCGTTATTATAATCATATTTGCACAATATAATTAAGGCATATCGGACACGAACGATATTATTATACGAAAATGAAATGTTCAACAGCTGTCGATTTATCTCAGGTAGAGCGTATTATATCGAAGAAGAGTGACAAAATTTATCAAGGAGTAAATAATTAAATAAGAACGTTGGAAAAATCAATTACAACTTCCCTGATAAAAAAAAGAACCGAGTACATTAATTTTTCTTTCACTTCGACATCGTGCTCATTGATCGCTTCATCTTTCACGAGTGCCTGCAAAAAAACATTACGACACACTTCAAGGTAACACAAAAATTTCCCAAGGGTTCACGAAAATTCTGAACTAACATGCTTTTATTGCAATAAAAAGAAAAAGCTTGATGAAGAATAAACTCGGGTAAGTTTTGTAGCTGAAAAGTTAATAGCTAAAAAAATAGCGGGACAGCTTTTCGCTCCGAAAAAACGAAGGAATAAAATCCTCGAACGAGAAACCCCGCGATAACCTCGAAAAAAAAGGATGATGAGATGTCAATCGCGCGATAACTTTTTTATTCCTCTTGCTATCTCGCCGTTCTTCGCTTTCGCACTGTTTTATCGCTAGATTAGTAGTAATTGGGGAAAGAAAGGGAAAAAGGAGGAAGGGAAGACGAGAGGTTTCGAGATAAAAATTGCCTCGGATAAGGGCGGATTTCACGAGTTACGGGAATACAAAGGTGCACGAATGTACGAGAGAAAGAGAGAAAAATGGACGATGCGACTTTGTTCTCGTCCGTATATTTCCGTCGTCCCTTCCCCGTCGCTCCTTTAATCTCGGGAGCGGCAAAGAGAGAAACCTGAGCGGCCAAAATAGAAAGGAAAAACGGCGCGGCGGGCTCTGATGGAAAGGGAAGGGAATAAGGGAGGAAAAGGGAAAACGCGGGGAATAACCGAAGACGAGCGCGCTGAGAGCCATACGATGAGGAAGAGTGCAATGAAAAACTCGGGATATATCCCGGTCACGTCGCTTTGTGTTCTCAGATCCAGGCGGCACACAAATGGGAAACTTTCACGTATATCACGCCGACCTTCTGCGACCACTGCGGCTCGATGCTTCACGGCATTTCGCATCAGGGACTGAAGTGTTCAGGTAGATAACAAAATACCACCAAAAGTCGAACAAAATAATATATAGAAGAAAAAAAATACAAAAAGTATACTTTACCAAATTCAACTAACATCGTTTCTTATTTCGGCTTAGAATTTTTGACAATCATATATTTTACGATCGACTTATCCAACATCATGAAATATACTGTCGCGCATCAATCGCAACTACGTATAGGGTAAAAATGAATGAAATAAGTAACCAAGCTCGGGACGAGAGCTCTCGAGCGATCCCAAAAGAATATTTATTGAGGCGAAGAGCTCCATTTTATCGTAAAACGCCTGATGGTCGAGTAGAAAAGAACTTTTTTTTTTAGCCACGAGCGTCGAGCGCTTGAAACGATAGAGTCGCTCCTCTTTCATTCCCTCATTGTTGTCACTCCATAGGTAGATTAGTTGTCCTCTTTCGTGTTCTGTTAAAAGCTCCCCGCGGAAATTCGACCCGAATAAAGTCTGCATAAAGACAGTATTGGTGTTTTAAAAAATTGTAATTAATGATAAATAATATAAAATGTTCATGCGTAACAAATATTGTGTCCTATAAAGCAAATATGTTGAGAGTGCTTATCCTGCCAGTTTTTTTATTCTTTATTTAACTCTATGTTTATTTATCTTCCTTTTTATTCGTATTTTTCATAACTTTTGAATGCATCCCCCGTGTGTCACGTTTCACTGTTTTTCAAGTTTAATACAGCAATGAACAATTTTCCAGTCCATTCCCCTTCATTTTACGATGCAATAAATATATTTAAAAAAATGGATATACAAAGATCAATTGGGATCAACAGTGCACCATCTCTGCATCAATATTCTCGTTCAATTATTGTTATTATTATTATTGTTTGCCGATTCAAATCGCGTTTTTAGCACTAGCGAATTTCACCCAAGTGAAACGTATCCGAGCAAACACTCTCTCTGTTGCTTCGAACCAATCCAAACGCAAATTCGATTGCTGAAAAAAAATTGAATCAACGTCCATCGCATATTTGTTCAAAGCTAATTTCACTCCATCTCAATTCTCATTTTTCTTTATTAATTTTTTTTTTATCGATGTCATTCTTTTCATTTTCATTTATATCTTGTTTACATAATTTTCTTGCATCCTGTACGATAATTCATTTTTCTTCTGCATACATTTTACACCTCTTGATACAGTTCGCTCTTGATTTTGCATGTATCGTGTAAATATTATTCTTTACCCTACAGTAGTTACACACCGGAAACTTCAGCCATAATATGTATATTTTGGTTGGACTTGCGCACAGAAACACATGTACGATAGTTCCATAGTTTTCGTCATATATACACTAAATATTACACTATAATTATTATATATTTTCACAAGACTCATGCACAAAGTAATCAACAATCATTCATCTCGCTTCAACACGAGACTCATTTTTATCGACGAGCATCGATTAATTATTTCATTCTGTCATTTGTTTATCAATAAAATCATCTTTATGCAGAGTCAACTAATTATTTTTGACGTACGCGACGATTATTGAGGTTTTTTTTTGAAGTAGAAAAATGAAGATATTGGTTTGTTTTTTTTTTCATTGCGTAATTTTTGTTTTCGAAGACGGACAGTGACGAACGTATTTGATTTATGGACGACGAGAATGAAGACTTGTTGAAGTCGCGAAAGTGTGTGAGGAGGAAAGAGGCTCGATGATAATCGGTGATTCGTTGATGTTTAGCATGCGACATGAACGTACACAAGAGGTGCGAGGTGAGCGTGCCGAATCTCTGCGGTTGCGATCATACGGAAAGACGCGGTCGCATCCAGCTCACCATCAACGCCAGCTCGAACAAACTCGTCATCGAAGGTGAGCCTCCCGTCCTCCTTCATTTCTCTCGATAATGTTTATTTTATGCATCGATTTTCTTGCTATACATATGCGCCGAGGCGAGCACACTCGTGCAAAAAAGTTTTACGCGCAGCGAGCGACGTGAAAAGTAAGAATGAGCAAAAAAAAAACAACCGAGTGAAAGAAAAATGTCGTATCTCTGCCGAGGGAGCACTCCCGGGCTCCCGATTACTTCATTAAAAGTTTGTCCGGACTTCGTCATCGCAGCCAATCTCAGATTCTCGGGGCGAAGCTTTATTACTCGAGGGTCTTACTGGTTTCGCGACAGTAACGATTTTTTATTGTTTTTTTTTGTTTCGAGTAAAAAGATGAAGAAAAAAGAAGCTTATAGAGAAATAATTCGCGACGGTATCGCATTTTTTTTTCGTATTATATACAGATTTTTATTTTTACATGTATTTTTGTTTTATTTTATTTTTTTCTAGAGATGACGAATAAGTGAATTTTGTTTTCAGTAAAGCAAGGCCGAAATCTCATCCCGATGGATCCGAACGGTCTCTCCGATCCTTACGTAAAGCTGAAATTAATTCCGGACACGGATGGAGTGAAAAAAAAAACGAAGACAATCAAAGCGTCCTTAAATCCCGAATGGAACGAGACAATCAGCTTGTAAGCGAGATGAGCGAGGAGGAAAGAGGAAAATTAGGATTAACGTTATTTGTTTTTCAATTCGGCGGTAGATGGATATCGAATAATCGGATTAATGAAATTATTATTAATCAGGACGTTGAGAAATTAGTCATTCTCCCGACCTGAGATCTCACTGGGGAAATAATTTATTTGTCTATCTCGTGGCGGAGCAAGTTTTAGCTCGTTCGCATTGCAAAGCAGTTCAACTCGCGTGCGTGTGCGTGTAATTAAATTTGCCAAGACTCAAATATAATTTACAACGCCGTAGTACGTAATTAACTTTAATTATTCGATTCACGGAGCTAAAGATCGAGTAAGCGCGGAACAAAGGATGTTGTTTGCTCCTCGCGGAGAATTGATTTTCCTGAAATTGTTTCGTGGGCGGTATTTGGATTCTTCTCGTAATGAGATACTCCGTCTTTCCACGAGCGAAAATAACATCTCATTTCACCTTTTTTTCGAATATCATTCCGAGACGAGGAGAAAGAAATTGCGAGAGCTCGGGGTGAAATTTTTCTTCTTCTTCTTTCGCGTTTTTTTTTCTTTTTCCTAAAGCACACTTGAAATAGCGCCGAGTTTGAGTTTCCAGTTTTCTCTTCGCTTTTATTAAAAAAGTACTTTTTCTCGTTCAAGCTGAGTGTCTCTAATGTGACCGATTTATCGCGTTAAACAGCGACCTCAAGCCGGAGGACAAGGACAGACGACTTTTGATAGAAGTTTGGGACTGGGACAGAACGTCGAGGAACGACTACATGGGCTCCCTGTCATTCGGTATATCGGAACTCCTGAAGGCCCCTGCCGATGGCTGGTTCAAACTTTTGACCGAGGAGGAGGGCGAATTTTACAACGTACCTGTTCCGGAAGAGGGTGTCGATCTCGCCGAACTCAAAACCAAGGCGAGGGTAAGTTATCCCAATTCTATTAAGGCATCGATAAATTTAGAGCAAACATGTCAAATTTTACAAGAAATTTGTCTTCGATCCTCTCTGCATATTAATCAATATTTTACTCAAAGTCTATGCCATCCAATATTAAAATTGAAAAATTAACATTTATTCCCTGCAAATTTTAACGTAATTATATCCATGAAATTTTTTATACTGTCCCTGAATTTCATCTAATAACGTTAAGATCGGCTTTAAACTTTTTAATGCGTCGTCATTACATATGCCGGTAATTAAAAGTTTGAAAATGTTTCACAAAGTTTTTAACTTTTCAAATAATTTATGTGAAACTAATTAATTAAAATAATAATCGATATTGCAACAGACATAAGACGTTGTAATTAAAAAACTTTTTTCTGATATGATCCCATCGTTCTGTCCTCAAGCTTCAAAATATTTTAATATACGATCTCTCCATTAAAAAAAAATTATGTTCTTCTTCGTAAGTAATCGTCTTTGCTTATTGTTCCCAGAATACTTCGGTGACCAAGAAAACTTCGACGCCACACGACAAAGAAGTGCCACACAACATGGGAAAGAGCGATTTAATAAGAGCGAGCGATTTCAATTTTCTCATGGTTCTCGGAAAAGGCAGTTTCGGAAAAGTAAAGTTTCCAAAATATCAAATATTTCAATATTTTTATCTTCAAAAATATACACAAAATATTGGTTTCGAGTTATATGAAATACATATTTATTGAATGCTATTCTTTCAGGTATTGCTGGCCGAACGAAAAGGCACCGACGAGCTGTACGCGATAAAAATTTTGAAGAAAGACATAATAATCCAAGATGACGATGTCGAGTGCACGATGGTCGAGAAACGTGTTCTGGCACTCGCGAACAAGCCGCCCTTCCTCGTTCAGCTCCACTCCTGTTTCCAGACCATGGTTCGTACATTTTATAATTTACCCAATTGTTTATTTATGCGAATAAACGACTGTTGGCGAAGAACATATTTAACTTGTGGATTCGTGCTCGCTCGATTCACGAAACTTCTCCCACATTGTTTCCAGGATCGTCTTTACTTCGTTATGGAATATGTCAATGGAGGAGATCTCATGTTCCAGATACAACAGTGCGGCAAGTTTAAGGAACCCGTTGCAGTGTAAGTTCTGCACAATCTTCGCTCTTACTCCTTCCTTGCGAACCACTTCGAGTCTACCGCTTTACATCGAAAAAGCAATTTACCGATAGTACGATGTCCACAAACTTTGGATTTTAATTTGTTCCCTCGTTTCGTTAAATCGAATAAGTGTCTTGAATTGTTGGAAACTTTATTGTCTCGTGGTTATTCTGTCATTGAGAAGAGCATTTCACGTAAATAGGCCATAAATTATTTTTATCTCCATTACGGAGTCGATGACTGGTATTCATTTTTTATAGAATTATACGAAATACGTATATTTATAAAATTAATAAAAATATGGATCGATTAACCACAATTACTTTGCAAAATATGAATGTTATATTAAAAAATGCATTTTTATTTTAATTTTTTTAGATTTTATTCCTCCGAAATCGCCATTGGTTTATTTTTCCTTCATGCAAGGGGAATCGTTTATCGAGACTTGAAACTTGACAATGTTCTACTCGATTCGGACGGTCACATAAAGATCGCTGATTTTGGTATGTGCAAAGAGGGCATCAATGGCGATAAGACGACCAAAACTTTCTGCGGAACGCCCGATTATATTGCTCCAGAGGTGACCGAAGTTTTATATTCGAAATATTTCTCGTTTTCATTATCATTTTAATGAAATGATAAAATCGTGATTCAACGATTATTCCAACAAGATCATTCTGTACCAACCTTACGGAAAATCTGTGGACTGGTGGGCTTATGGAGTCCTGCTATACGAGATGTTGGTTGGTCAGCCACCTTTCGATGGCGAAGACGAGGAGGAACTATTCGCTGCTATCACAGATCATAACGTCAGCTATCCCAAGAGTCTTTCCAAGGAGTCCAAAGAAGTTTGCAAAGGGGTAACTTTCGCCACGTCGCTTCGACTAAATTTGAAATCTATATAGATCGAGATGAACATATTCTTTTTTGCGTTGTTGCAGTTTTTGACCAAAAATCCGAGCAAGAGACTGGGCTGTGGTTTCCGCGGAGAAGACGATGTCAGGGGACACGCATTCTTCCGTCGAATTGACTGGGATAAGATCGAAAATCGTGAAGTCCAACCCCCCTTCAAGCCAAAGATCGTACGTTGAAATAATTTTCTCTCTTTTCTCTTTTTAATTTCGATAGAAAAAAAATTGATTTTCATGTTATTTAAAATGTCACTTTACCAACAATGAAAATTTTGTTTGTTTTTGTAGAAACATAGAAAGGACGTTAGCAACTTTGACAAGCAGTTTACATCGGAGAAAACGGATCTAACGCCGACTGACAAGTTGTTCATGATGAATCTCGATCAGACGGAATTTATGGGCTTCTCGTATTTGAACCCGGAATTCGTCGAGCACATTTAAGAGCGAAACAACCAGAAGAAAGGACAAAAACGGAAATGACAGAAAGAGAGAGAGAGAGAGAGAGAGAGAGAGAGAGAGAAAGAGAGCGAATGGAAGAAACGAGGCTAGAGAAACTATACAGCCATTTCGTCATTGTAAACTCTCGTCAGTCAAAAGTTAGCGGAGACTTCTCTTTTCGTTGTATTCACATGCGCATACATACACTTCTACCTGTTCGCGCGTTTTCGCGATACACACATGCTAACTCGGAAAAAAAGTACGTTTATATACACTCGCACGTAAGGGAATACCTTCGTCGAACGAAGGTAAAAAATGTTGGAAGAGAAGAAAAATATTGTTGGAGCTAAGTTCGTGAAAACGAGAAGGGGAGAAAACAAATAATTGGAATCCTCTCACCATTGTTCTTCGCCCTTGTTAATTATAATATACCAAGATTTTTCAATGTATCTGAAATTTGAAGTATCGACGCGGTGCGTCCCTACTGATCCTCGTTACTATACGATACACATAGATATATGAAACTACGTATATCTCGGTGAGAATAATAATAATAATAATAATAATGACAAAAATAACGATAATAATGACGTCGGGCGTGGATCATATTAGTCAAGGGGAGAAAAATGACGGTATCCGATGAGAGATTGTTAAAAAAATTATGGGGAGTCATGGAGACGGAGGGAGAAGTACTCGAGCGCACGCGAAAGGCTCGGGGAAAGAATTTTGTTTGGGAAAACAGTGGAAGAATGAGTGAAAACAATATTATATATATATAGATAAATATACATATTGTATGCATATATATATTTATGTATATATGAAAATTGTCTTCGTTTTCTGCGTATATTATGCATTTACTTCAGTAGTCTCTACTGTCGCCTTCCAGAGTTATATAAATAATATATTATATATATATATATATTAAAAATTTGATGATAAAATATTTACACGAACCTGCATCCTCACAAACTCACGGACACATGTACGCGAAGGAACGTACCGCGGAAGGAAGAGGAGCAAATTCGAGACAGATGAAATTGTCATAAAAAAAATTGTCCCGATTGTTCATTCGCGAGTGTTTTTTTCAACGATTGAATCTCGAATTCATGAGCAAATTTGAAAAATTTGCCGCTAAGGAGTGGAGGAACGATCGAGTGATTATTTCATTCTCGACAATTTCGAAAGCCGGGTCTCGAGTTTGCCGGAGAAAGAGCGATAAAGGGTTTTCGAAGACGATTCTCGTTTGCGCGAAAAAATGTGAATATTTGTGAGTGCGTGAGTACGTGTGTGCGCAGTGAGTGTGAGTGCGGTAGGACGTGCGCGACGGGAAATCATTGTGTCGGGAGCGATCGACGTCGAGGAAAAAAATAGCTGCGCGAGTCAAGAAGTAGGAAGGGAATACGAGAGGCTCGTCCGTGCGAGAAGCGACGCGAGGTCGGTGATTCGAAAAAGCAGGCGCACGAAGTTGGCGAGTACCGGGGAGAAGTAAATAACGTAACGAGAGCCTCGGAGGATCATGATAAAACGTAAAATCGCGTGGATATCCACGTGGCTCCGACGAAAGTTGTTTTTCCTCGTGAAAAATGTGTCGCGAGACGTATAGATTCGAAAAACATATTATTATCGAGATTAGTCGGAAATAGTTCAAAAACGTCTATTAAAAAAAATAAACTAACGGTACTTTCGGTGAATCGTCGAGACAATTTATTGCCGAATTTGCAATGTTACTTTTTATAAATATCTGTCGATTGATCGATACATGTATCTGGGGAAGGAACAAATGATGCATATTATTCTTCAGTTATTCTCGACGTTAAAAATTTCACGCAATTCCGGACGTCAGACTCATTTCGGTCCGAATTCTGAAAAAACCTATCTTGCTCTTTGCAGAACGTTGAAATACCCAAGAGACTAACATTCTGATATTATATTGGGAAAAAGGAAACACTTGTACTCACACTCGAAAATGTTTGAACGTTTATCCAACGTTTGTTTCAATAAAAAAAAGCGAACTTTTCCCGAATTAATTTTTCAGAGTCATTTTTTACGTCAAAAAATAGTTGTCCAAAATGGAAACAAATATTTAAATATACTATTTATTCTTGTTGAAACGAAGTGAAATTACGATCGCAGAAACATTTTAAAAAAAGATTGGTCTAAAGGGAAAGGGCACCTTAGAATGCACAGATAATCATGAGAGAAAGTTAAAAACCCTTATCGTTCTTTCTCTCTCTCTCTCTCTCTCGCTCTTTTTGACTCTATTCTTTTTTATATAATATATAAATATATGAAGAAAAAATAATGGGCAGATAGAATTGTCTACGTTGGCGCCTTTGTATGATTTCGGCAAAATCGCGAGATAATTTGGGAATAAGAGGAAGAAATGAAGGAAAAAAAAGTATACATGTATATTCCACCTTTTTTGTCGCTGAGCCGATTTCTTTCGTCTCACGTATACTTACTATCACTTATTGTAATACATAAGTACTAATTACCGACAGTTATTCAAGATAAAATATCAATTACCTGTCTAATTGATAATAATGATAAAACGTAAAGATATACATACATATAGGGTGTAAATCAATTTTTCATCAAATTACGAAAATTAATGAGTGATCATTTACGATTAAAACCGAGAAAGTTTCTTCGTCCGCGGTGGAAAGAAGAAAAAAAATCTGGCAGAGGACGATTGATAAAGATATAGCTCGTATTTTTTCCCCTTTATTTTTCAAGAAATAATCGATCAATTAAATTCAATGAACACACACGTAAGCCAACGTTTTTTTTTCCCGGATATTTTTTCAGGAACGATACGTCAATTTAGCTTTTTTTTTGATGGCAGGACTTTGTTTTAGGAAGATCCATCAATCGTCCGGAAAGTCAAAACACACTGTTCTCTCGTTGAGTTCGGAAGCGAGAGCGCGACGGGCGCAAAATAATTCAATAATCTAGATAAATACCGATGATAATATTAATTAAAGAATAAAAGTATCCTTAGAGGGAAACAATAATGAAACAATGTGGCACGAGCGTCTCTCTCTCGCAACTCACGAAACATTCTCTTTTACCCAAAAGACACTTTCACATATGAAAATATGTATGTATACTACATATATCTCGACCAACGCGTGACGTTCAGGAGTTACGCCGTTTAACTATTAAAAGAAGAAACCAAAGAAAAGAAGCCCTCAAAATCTATTCTTGTACCAATCTCAAAGAGTCTTCCACGTGTGTCACGCTCACGCGTTATTATTTCATCCCACTTTTATTCGACATACTTTGACGTTTCATTCTTCAACATTAGCGTAGTTCATTCTTCCGCTAATTGCAGAAAAAAAAAGTACAATGTGACTGCAAAAATATCGTTTTTCTCTTTTTCCTCAGAAAATTTCGTGTCGAATCATCGTCCATTAGTATCAGTGAGATGTCATTGAGCGTATCTTGAGGAAAAAAAAAACAGTCGATGAGAGAAATTTATCGAACGTTAGATAGAAATTTTTGCTCATGCTCGTTTCGATTTATCGTTGAGGGAGGAGATGATGCATTATTTCGATTTCGTAACTCGCTCTGTTTCTGTCGTTGACACTTTTAAACACACACGTACACGAAAACACTCGAGAGAAGAATGAGAAGCGGAAGAATAAAAGGAAGTCTGTGTGTATTCGGGTACTTTAGTCCTTTCCAAAGTCCTCCCTTCGTGCGTGCAATCGAGATTTCCGAGCGTGCTCAACCCTAGTCGAGAATCGAGATTTTTGCACGAAGCAAAGCGAAAATGAGAATGACGAAGCAGCAGGAATAAAAGAGGAAGAATAAAAAAGAAATCCCAGATTAAGGAAAAAGAAATAAAAATTGCCCTGCCTCGGCGTAATCTAGATTTTACGAACTTTCCTAGTTTTTAGCTCAAAGATAAGAGAAAAGAAAACTGAGAAAAGAATAAAAATAACAAAAAAAAGAAGATAATTAGGAGTAAAGCTGAATCAGCGAAGGAAAAGGATAATAGTGAATTAAAAAAAAAAATACACATATATCAGCAACTCATGTGATTCGCGAAACGATTAGCTGACTGTGGTCTCTCTTGTCATTGTTCGAACGGCGACTTTAGTTCGACTATAGTGAAAATAAAGGGAAAATATACAGAATAAGAAGAGAAGTGAAAAATGCGATAAAAAAGCTTGTTTCTGAATTCAGCATCCGATGTTGATTAAGGGTATACATTTAAGAAACGTCAGTGACAGAATATAATCGTGAAGGAGCATTAAAATGAGAGAAAGGATCAGAATCAAATGGTCTGAGGGGGGGAAAAAAGAGAGAAGTATTCCAAATCGCGTAGCTTTACTCGTCTCCAAATTGTAATCTATCGCTCTTTTATGGCGTACTATATATGCATTATATACATACACAAACATATATTTTTAAGATGTTTTTGTGCATTTATAATGTCGTAATAAAAATTCCAAATCGTGTCATGATAATGTATTTTTTAATCTTCAATTTTTTATATTCGCAGACCTTTTATATTTTTAAGTATACATATTTTTCATATCGATTCTGTGAACAAGACAGAAGACTGTCTGTCAGATGTAAAATATCATCATTCAAAAATAGTGCGGAATTCGACGTCAGAGGTCACTACAGTACAGTCTAAAAACATGCATCCTAACCTCTACAATTCATTGCGGTGTCCCATGCTGGATTCGTTGACAGCGTGTTTACAATTAGCATGCTCTACTCAATTATCGACAATCATTCAGTTACGTTCATTATTTATTAGTTCGAATACTCTATAATTAATGAAATTTACAATTTTATAAACAATGTCTCGACTAATAGTGAAAAATTTACCCAAAAGCGTAAGTAAACTTCTCATTTTTTTGTTTTTTACTTGTACATTATAAATTGTATTGTCCTACTGATTCTTTATCAGATCACGGAGGCAAGATTACGAGAAATTTTTAGCGAAAAAGGCGTAATCACCGATGTTAAACTGAAATACACCAAGAGTGGAGAATTTCGTAGATTCGGCTTTGTTGGTTTCAAAAGTCAAGATGAGGCTGAACAAGCCCTTGAATATTTTGACAAGAGTTGCATCGACACGACGAGAATTTCGGTGGAACTTTGTGCCGGATTGGGTAAGTTAATTTTTTTTTTTTCATGAATTGCAAAAATAAAAAAATGTACTTCTAAAACTACAGGTGATACTTCAAAACCTAAATCCTGGAGCAAATATGCCAAAGATAGCGAGGCTTTTAAAAAACTCCATGAAAAGGAGGAGAAACAAAATATCTCTGCCAATGAGCCCGTTGTGGATAAACCTAAAAAGTCAAGCAAGACAAAAGAAGAGAAATCAAAAATTGCTGAACTTCTAGCCAAGGTAATTCACTACTTTTTTCAAGAGGAACCTACTTTTCTCTTGACTCGAGTATACTTGTTTACAATGACAAATTAACATTATTGTATTTTTGTCACAGCACAAGAATGATCCTCTCTTTAATGAATTTATGGAAAGTCATACTGGCACCAAAACAAAAATGATGTGGGAAAATGATGCAGTTGAAGGTCTCTGCAAGACTGATGAAACCAATGTTTCTGACAATGACAGTAGCGACAAGGAGGAAAAGGAGGAAGCAGATTCCGCGTTTGAAGAAGAAGAGGAAGAGGGTAGCAAGAAAGAGAAAATAGCTGACAAAAAAGTGTCAGATCTCGAGTACATGAAAGCCCTCCAAAGCAAGAAAGAGAGTACGGAAGAGACAAAAGAAGATTCAAAAAAGGAGAAAAGTGCAGGACCAGCCGGCCATGGGCCAGTGAAATTTTATACCGTGACTATTCGAGGATTAGGCTTCAACCACAAGAAGAAGCACATCAAACAATTGCTTCACCCGCTAAAGCCAAAATCTATCAGGATTCCACCGAAAATCAAGGGAGTTGCTTATGTGGGTTTCAAAATGGAGAGTCACATGAGGCAAGCTCTCAAGAAAAACAAGAGTTTCCTCGAAGGTAAGCGTATTTTCGTGGCAGAGTACACGGAAAAGACGCAAGCTGAGAAAACGATCAAGGAGATCGGGGAAGCGAGATGGAAGAAACAGCAGGAGTCATTGCAAAATGAGGAGTCTATCGCTGAATCCGGTAGAATATTTCTACGTAATTTGTCTTACACGACGAGCGAGGAAGACGTAAGAAATTTATTTGAGAAATATGGCCCCCTTTCGGAAGTGGATCTACCGATAGACAAGGCAACGAGAAAACCAAAAGGTTTTGGCACGGTGACTTTTGTCATGCCGGAGCACGCGGCAAAAGCGTTCGCTACTTTGGATGGTTCCATTTTGAATGGTAGAATGCTTCATTTATTACCGGGCAAGGCGAAAGAAACAGCATCGGACAGTACACCGGAGAACGGAGGTAAGCTGCTGGAAATGTTCATTGATTGAACATAATTTTATTTATACACTCTATTTACAAAAGCATGACATATAGAAAATCATAATGTCAAAAATATCGTGAAAAGACACCACAAAAGAAGTCTCATAAAATTTCAGATGGTCTCAAGTACAAGGATAAAAAGGAATTGGAGAGGAAAGCAACGGCGGGCTCTTCTCACAACTGGAACACTCTGTTTCTCGGTCAAAATGCGGTCGCCGAAGCAATCGCCGCGAATTACGGTACGACGAAAGAAAAACTTCTTGAGGACGGTGGAGCGAGCAGCGTGGCTGTCAGATTAGCCCTTGGCGAGACGCAACTCGTCCAAGAGACGAGAACATTTTTGCAGGAGAACGGCGTCCGTTTGGACGCCTTCAACCAACCACCCGAAAAGCGCTCGAAAAATGTAATACTCGTTAAAAATCTGCCATCTGGGACTCTCGTTCACGAAGTGACTGACAAATTTTCCCCGTTCGGCCAACTCGCTCGCGTTGTTATGCCTCCCTCAGGAATATCCGGTAATTTTGCTGATTATTTTCGTCATAAAATTATTTTTTACCGTATTATTCATAAACTCATTTATTCACTGCCTCTTTATTACGAAAGCGCTCGTGGAATTCGTCGAGCCTTCGGAAGCTCGCAAAGCCTTCGCCAAACTCGCTTACACGAAATTCAAACATATGCCGCTCTATCTGGAATGGGCTCCTGATAACGCTTTTACCGAGGCGGCCAAGAAACCGGACAAACAAGAGACTTTTGAGAAAAAAGAGGTGGAACGATCAAGGACGGAAGAGGATGACGAACCGGAACCCGATACAACGCTCTTCGTAAAGAATTTGAATTTCTCTACGAGCGACGAATCCTTGAAAGAGGTTAGAGAGGTGATAGCCATAAAACGATCACGATTGAGCAAATCATAATAAATTAAACATGATTTCTTTTTTTCCCAGCATTTTTCGAAATGTGGCAAAGTCGCGTACGCCAATGTCGCTACGAAAAAAGATCCGAATAGTCCTGCAAACAAGCTCTCGATGGGTTACGGTTTCGTACGCTACATGTACAAATCGGATGCGGATCGTGCCCTCAAAGAATTACAAATGACCGTTCTCGATGGCAAGACTCTCGAACTCAAGAGATCCGAACGTTTATTGAGGTTTTTTTTACTTTATACTCTTTTTATAAATTGAGATATTAATTGAGGTATTAATAAATAAAGCTTGTCATCGTCTTGTTTCACACCAGCACCGAAGTCGCGACGACAAGGAAAACTTCCAAGCTGACTGCTCAGACGGGAACGAAGATTCTTGTTCGAAATATCCCCTTCCAGGCCAATGCCAACGAGATAATGGAATTATTCAAGTAAGCCTTGGGAAGATAGACTCGTCGAGTAACTTGCAAAAACGTTTTTGAACTTTCTTTTGATTTTTTTCTTTTTCTCACCAGAGCCTTCGGTGAAATAAAGGGCGTGAGATTGCCGAAAAAATTGGTTGGCGTGGAAAAGCATCGTGGTTTCGCTTTCATCGAATATTTCTCGAAAAGCGATGCAAAGGTAACGTAAAAGGTGGAAATAAAAGAAGATGGAAACGAAATAACATGGTTAATTTATTTTTAGCGAGCTTTCGAGGCTCTCTGCCAGAGTACCCATTTATATGGGAGAAGATTGGTTCTGGAATGGGCCAAGTCGGAGGAGGACGTCGACGACATTAGAAAGCGAACGGCCAAGCATTTTCACCAAGGTATCCCCGCTGCTTCTCTCTCCTTTTCTCTAATTCTCGAATAAAATGCTGAAAGTGCTGTTGATATTTCAGAGAACCCGAGTTCGAGGAGCAAGAGAGGGCGGCTCGATCCGGAAAGCGTCGGTCTCTCGGCGGAATGAGCACATTGCCCTTTCTTTTATATTCTGTAAAAAGGATCTAAATCTGTAAATACAAACTCACTAGAGATAACACCGAACTCTCCGACGATCCAGAAATGTGGCAGACCCTTCCTTTCGTACGGGACAAAAAAGGAAAACGGCGTCGCGACGAGGCTCTTAACGAGATCCGGGAGAACTGTCGGAGCTCGAATCTTTATCGGTGATTCTCTCGATGGTGGCTCATCGGCCGATTGCCGATATTTTTGGAAATAAGGGCCACGCGTTGATTTTGGCGCGGCTCGAACGAGAGAAAAGGAAGAATCGCTCGATGGAATGCGGGCATTTTAGAGGCGGGGGACTCGTCGAGGACGGGAGAGACGCCTCGACACCTTTCACCCGAGATTCTCAGGAGGGAGAGCCCCTTCCCCTTCCTTCCGTAGCTTCGCTCGTCGCGGGCTCCGTCTCCCGATGAAAGTAACAGTGTCGTACAGTTACTTACTCGGCGCGTTCGACCATTCGCTTCGAATTTTCCCTCGCAAATTATTTCCTCCGGCTCATCACTTGGATTTATTCGAAAAGAGTGGTGCGGTGACAGTGCTCAGCATGAGCCAAATTTGATATCTTCCCTCGTCCATTTATTCCGCAACAAACCATCTCTCTCTCTCTTTTATTTTCATCGTCCATCCATCATGGATTGGGTAAGTTGCTTCAACTTTGTCCTTTCGCAAAATCCCTCATTCTCCTGCTCATATCTTTCTCAAGGGTCAATTACAGTTTCTCAACTACCTCTAAACAATAAGACCTTAAAAAACGCACTTCATCTCTCGTGAAGCCTGTTCTCGTATATTTACGTCAAAGTTAATTTGACGATTGAAAATATTTGAAAAATGAGCTTTTTCAATAAGTGTATTATCTGACAATGGTTCTTTGTATACGATAACTTGAATTGAACTTTATTAGGTCTTTGCGCATTTGTTTGAAATTGAGAAGATAAATTGTTTTGACTTCATTCTGTTTCAAACAATGAAAACAAAAACCACAATGACTGCCGAAAAGAATGAAGAAAGTAAACGTAAATATCGGTTGGAAGATAATACGTCTGAAAGTGACGTAATGAAGTCCGATGAATTTTTAGAGGCAAGATATTTGATGGGGGGACATCCGGTTCTATCGTAGAACGTAGCGACTCTCGTTCTTTTCGAATTTCCAACGACGCACCTTCGTGAAACGGGAATCTCCAATTATAAAAATTCTCTCGATGAAACTTTTGCGAAAGTGGAAGAGAGTTTTGCACGATCGGCGAGTCGACCTTCGCCAACTTTTCGTCTCGTCACCGATCTTCGGCAGAAAAACACTTGCGCTGTTCTCACACTCCGGAGTGAGGTAAACTGGTCGAAAGTTGTGTCCCATCGTGAATGAAGAAAAAGAAAGAGAGAAAAAAAAGCGGCGTCAATTCGAGAGACGCCGGTTGACCTTTAAATTTGTCCGGCTGAACATGCTAAAATCCTCATTAAAAAAAATGAAACGAGCTCCATGAGAATTTCGTTCCTCCGAGCGAAAGTTTTCGAAATTCTTCCTGGCAAATTTCATAATAACAGGCTCACCGTTTCAATTTTATTAATGTCTCTCTTACAATGAATAAAAGAGAGCTTGACAAATGTGGAGAATACAAATTTTGATATAAAGTGAATAAAGCGATACCGGTAGAGAGCTTTCTAGAAATGTCAGTCGCGGGGCATTCGCTCTTTCTCTCCTTCTTCCTTTATCCCGGCTTTTTCTTCTTTCACAGTTCGAGTCAAAGCATTTTCTATTTTCTTCACGTACTTGGGGGAGGTAAGGAGTGTTGCAGCGAGTTTCGTGTATGCTCGCATACATAAGCGCGATCGGGCATTATGATCGCCCCTTTGAAATCCTGTTTGGTCACTTTTCCTCTCGTCTCATTTTCATTCCTTTTTTCTACCTTGCTCCGTTTCGCTGACGTGCGCGCACCTCTTCATCCAGATTATTCCCTCCAGCGAGAACAGCCCGACAACGAAAAAAGTTATCGAATTTTCCTCAATAATACCAAAAATCCTCAAATAAACGACCAATTTTCATCGTCACTAAAAAAACCCATGGGTCAGCTCGCATACTTGTATCGGAGAGAAAAATTTGCGTGACATTTTGAGAGAAAAAGGTCTTGCGGTCAGGGCTAATGAGCTGGAGAAATTCAAAACATTGCTCATCCTGCGAAGAATAAATTTCATTTATAATTATTCCATATTTCATATAATCGTATGATACAGATCGTAGAGATTATTTGAACCTAAGCAAATGCGAGTTATTCCTTTCGTATAATTATTATTAAAATCGATGCCAACTCGTTACTTTATTTTACCTCTTGTCCGTGCTTGTTCTGTATAAAATGAAAATGCCAGACGCTCGCTTTGTGTTGGGGATAAATAAAAAAAAGAGAGAGAGAGAGGAACTGAGCTGTGCTCGCGGGAGGCAAACGTGCATTCGCGAATGCATTCTCGTTCCATATGCCTGGCTACCTTCGAGTATTCGAACCATTTTCACATTCGTACCAAACTCCCACGTTTATTCGCATTTTTTCGTTATCACCGAAGAAAAAAAAGACTCTCTTAAAGTGAACGACCTTCGAAAGCTCGTCATTTCGAATCGATACTTAACCGAGAAATGAATTTATTAGATATTAGCACATGCATAATGAATTAACGTAGAAGCATTCCCAATTCAAAGTATGTTACTTGCATCGATAAATAAATATTCATCAATTTTCCATCGATTTCTTTCACATTTTTTCTCAGCAACCAAGAATCGTCGACCGATCTCTCGAATGAGGATGCAACAATGCACACATTTCGAATAATATTGTCAATCGAGTCGCGAAAAATTGTATCAATCAATTAACACGATTTGCTCGGATGTATCTGACTTTGGACAAAACGTCCGACGAATGCGAGAAAGTCGTGCTCGCGACTCGCTTTCTTTCTCTCTCTCTCTTCCTTGTGTGCTTTCTCTTTTTATACACGTATATACACGTCTGTGGAAAAAAAAAACATAAGTATATATAGAAATTGTAGAGGCACGGGCGCGTGTGTGCGAGAGGAAAAGATCGTTGCGCAATCCAGCAGTCACTGTTTGTCCAAGCACTCATTTTTTTTTCATTTTTATTCCGCCTCGTCTTTCCTTCATTAGTATCGGGCTCCTCAATTGCAATGATTATCCAGGTACCGCTATTGGAAATTGAGCTTATAGTCGGAGGAGCAACGAGCCTCGTCCTCGGCAACGTCGTTCCAGCGAGACCTTCCGTTACAAATTATTTCTTCCTCTTATTTTATTTTCCACGCGAACCTTCATTTCCATTCGGTAACGTATATCGTCCCGGGCTACTCGAGCGTGCGAGTCAAATTGCTTTTTTTTTCTCCATCGTCAAAAGAGTCCGAAGAACGCTGCTGAAGGCTTCGAACGCGTGGGAATATAATCGCTTGGAGGAGCGAGCTAAGAAACCGGCGTCGTCGGAGAAATTTCGGACGTTGCCGCGCGCGCAGACGTTTCCTCTTACGTGACTCCATTGACAATTGATAAAAAAAAAAGCATTTCAAAGAGCAGGCGACTGCTGGGACGAAGGAGTAACGGACTTCCAAACGCGCATTCCTCTCGAGCGCATTCGGCAAAAAGAGTTTACGAGCCCGAGCGGAAAAACGCTCGATCGGCGGGTGTTTTATTGATAACAAAAGACGCGAAAATTTTCAACACTCTTTGTGCTTTATTCTCTACGCATATGCGCGGGGACTAGCGCCGGCCGATCCAATTGTTAATTTGAACGAGAAGAGAAAATAGCGCTGCAACGCGCGTGTCCCGGGGAATCGGCTTGAAATCGAGGTGTGAGAAAGTGCGGCATTTCACTACCGGAGCTCCTCATTTCACTCATCGTTTTGATATTCTATTCGAACTCGCAAACGCGCACACATTCGATTTGCCCATATCGATCCAGCTTCATTCGCAAATGTAAACATTTATGCACAGCGGTTTTTTACAATTCCGTACCTAAATTGTTAAGTCGGCATTTTTGCGGTGAGACTTCGATGTCGCCTTATATTCATGCGACAGCTTTTTTTTTACAGGCTACACTGAAATAAATCGTGATAGTAGATTTTAACATAAAATTACGTCGATACTGATTATTTTTATTAGCTCTATTATATTTTTATGAATAAACATAATATATTTAGAACAGAATTTACATAAGATATATTTATTTCTATAACAATGAAAGTATATATAATTTTTCTATGGAAAGATTCATCATACTTTGCTCTCAGTTTACTGCAACTATCGACCTCAAATTGTACTTTCAATCTTAAATTAATATCTGTTGTATATAATTAATAAAAATTTCATTCCAAAATGTAGAATTTTATCACAAGGTTTTATGGTGTAACGCTAAAAATATGTAATGCTGAAAATATCTCTTGATCGAATTTTCAAAATAATTAAAAATAATTCATAAGTTTTCAATTAATTATCATCGATTCGTATGAAGTCGTGAGAACCCAGGCTACCAAAGTATTTAATTATCGAAAATAAGTATACAATTAAATTAGAGAAATACTTGTTAACCTTTTAATATTGTCAACACCAGCTGATAATGAAGTCAAAACTGACTAATTTTAAATGAAATATTTATTTTCCAATGCCTTATTTATAACGAGGTTCCCATGCATTTTCTTAAATTATTTCTTAAAATACTACGATCAGACATTGAAATTTGTTTGTACAAATTGTTTGCGATCGCGATTTAGAAAAAATCAAAATAATTTTTCCATTTTCAGAAAACGAGAGTAGCGGGAATACTCCTCTGGACGTTTCTCGTACTTTCGTCCATCGGCGATGGTGAGTATACTTTAATTCCTGTGGCAATAATACGTGAGGAAATATCACCAGTTGCATTAAAGTTTTGCATTTAATTACTTTTATCGAAAAGAAGGCGTTTCCGCTAGTGAAATCGCCCGATTGACAAATACGATGGCCGGGCTAGCACAAACCACCGTCGTTTCCTTTATTTCGAAAGAGCCCATCCACCCCCCCCCCCTCTCCCTCTCCCTCTTTCTCTCGATTTATATATTTCATCCAATTTCTCTCCTCGCGTCTCTCTTCCTGGTGAGAAAGTCACGGGCTATTATCTCGAGACAAAACGCGAAAAAGAGACTCTAATCGCAAATAAATAGTAAACGAGGGCTCTCCGCGGAGAGGCTCTCTTTCTCGGGGATATTTCAAGTGAGAAATTGAAGTCGTATAGAAAGAGCAAAAAGTAGGGACACGACTGCCGGAATTAATGAGAACGAGGCTTCCTCGTAATTACAATCTCGTCTCGCTGTAACATCTCGTGCACACGCGTCAATCATATGAAGAGAAAGAGAAGTAGGGAAAATGGGCCTGATATAACGCGCGAGTAATAACGTGTGTAAACAATCGTGGGAAATTGCCTGGCTCGCGATACGCGCGTGTGTATAAAAATTTTCTCGCAAATCGTATAATTTTATTCGAAAATACGGGCAGTGTAACGGAAAACACTTCATTTTATAGTCAATGAAGAATAGAGGGGCTTTTCTTCTTATTTCTCACTCGCATTGCATTCAAACGGCGACGTTCTCCGCATATAATACACAACGCGCCGCAGAATTAGCCTTTCGAATTTCGTGCCGATTTTCTTTACTTTTAAAAGCGTCCATTGAACTTTTAGCGACTCCGTTATCGACGTTCTTACAAATTTCTAGAATACCGAACCAGTCTTAAAAGCGAGCTTGTTACTTTTGCCTTTTCTCGAAAAAAAAAACGTCACCGCTTCGAATCACGAACTTGTAAGATGAGTTTCAAAAATGTCTTCACGATCGACGTATAGAATATTTTCTCCGAAGGTTTCTCAGTTTCCAATGCTTCCAGGCGATACACGGAACGACCACGATAAAATCATAAAAAAATAATAATGAATTGAATGTAATTAATGTATGCACTTTTATACGATCGAAAGCTTATTTCAAAAGTCACAATGTACATAATGTAATATCGGTTAGCTAATGTTGCTTTGAGAAAGGCTGGGTGTGTTTTAGAGAAAAACGAATTGGATAGGCGGTAACGGAGGATAGTCGAGTTTGGCCGGTCTTGGGAGCAGACTGGCTACTATTACGCCTATATCCAACGTTACGTACCGGCAAACTGCATATCCAGCTTCGGAATTTTCTCATTTGGCGCGGAAACTGAGTCTCGCTCTTTTTTTTAAACTATGAATTTTATTTTCTATTTTCTTGATTATTCGCCTGTTTCGCGTCTTTTTTTTCTTTTGACAGGTAATTTTTATGAAGGAAGTAACACGGAAAAAGCTATTGACTTCATTTGAATATTTTAACTTAATTTTCAATTTCAATATCGCAAAAAGTAAGAACGACATGATTGTTTGATTTTTCAACAGTAGAGTTATAAGAATTGCTCGTAAAGTTAATTTGGTCGATAATAAGGGGAAAAAAATTGCCATCTGAAATGATTAACAGCGGAGCTGAAATATTTCAGGGAAGGCCGAGGAGAGGGTCGTCTGCTACTACACAAATTGGTCGGTGTACAGGCCCGGGACGGCAAAGTTTTCACCGCAAAATATAAATCCTTATTTGTGCACTCATTTGATCTACGCCTTCGGTGGTTTCACCAAGGACAACGCCCTCAAACCATTCGACAAGTATCAAGACATTGAGAAAGGTGAAGAGTCTATTTTTGTCTCGGATCATTATACTTTAATTGCTTCTCTATTATTTTCTCGGATCGATCGCTCGCCAGTTCGATCACGATTTCATCGTTATTCTCTGTTTTTTTCGCGATCTCAGGCGGATATGCCAAATTCACGGGTCTCAAGACGTACAACAAGGACTTGAAGACGATGCTCGCGATCGGCGGTTGGAACGAGGGCTCCAGTCGATTTTCGCCAATGGTCGCCGATCCCGACAGAAGAAAGCAATTCGTCAAGAACGCCATTAAATTCCTTCGCCAGAATCACTTTGACGGTCTTGACCTCGACTGGGAATATCCCGCATTCAGGGACGGCGGCAAGCCTCGGGACAAGAATAATTATGCCGATCTCGTTCAGGTTTCGCTCATTTATTCATCACTAGCTTACTCCAAGCGCATCGGGCTCTTTCAGTCGGCGAGAATTTTTATGCAATCTTTATACGGCGAAGGCTTTTTTCGATAAAAAAAAGTCTATTTTTTGAATATTAATCATCTTTTCTCATTTCTTTCTTCTCTTGCATTACTTTTTCCGGTATTACTTTCTTATTTTTCTCTTTTCGTTCTTTTCTTTATTCTAACACGCGTATATATTTATGCACAATTGCATAGGAACTGCGAGAGGAGTTTGAGAGAGAATCCTCGAAGAGCGGTCGACCGAGACTTCTGCTCTCGATGGCGGTGCCTGCCGGCATCGAGTACATAAACAAGGGATACGATATTCCGAGACTCAACGAATATCTGGACTTTATTAATCTGCTGTCGTATGACTATCACTCCGCCTACGAGCCCTCGGCGAATCATCATTCGCCGCTGTATCCGCTCGAAGAGGACAACGAGTACAATTATGATTCAGAGTTGACCATAGTGAGTTTTTAATTTTTTTTCTTTTATACAGTGCACGCTCTCAGTAGGGCCGATTCCCTAGTTTCTTACTCGAGCGTCTCCCCCACTCTGCAACGCGAACTCCAAGAACGATTGGTTCTAGCACGTATTGTGCAATAGGGCCGCTAGGAGCCAAAAACTGATTTTTTCATCAGTTTTTTGGATTTTTCAATATGAATTCTCGGATTACGCCTCGAATAATTATCATTTTCGTTATCTACGGGAAATTTCCGATCGAATAGGCTCTTAAAATCGAAAAAATAAATTTTCAAAAAATTTGGTGGGTCACACTGGGTCTCCTGGACCCATGAAAATTTCAATTTGCGATATCTTTA
>JAPYYW010001467.1:0-44429 GCA_030522545.1 Cremastinae sp. A BG-2022a
AACAATGTAGACGATTTTTTTTCTGAATTTATATAAATTTGTTTAGTGGCAAAGAACGTTCTTTCAAATTTTCATCGTGTTCTTAATAAATTTCAATTCTCTATACTTTTAACATGTAAAACTTGATTTATTTTCGCCAATGGTATCGAAACCTCTTAAAATTCAAGATCATCCACAAGAATTTCAACAAGTTCTACTTCTTAGAAGTCAAGATATTTAGAGTTGAAAATGGCAATATTTGACACGAACTCTTATGGGAGAGTAGAAAAAAATTGTGACTTTCGATAAAGAATATATCTCGAATTCTATGAGAAGAAACTTCTTAAAATTTAATACACGCATATGCGCATGGCATCGAAGATAGTTTATGCAAAATTTTTGCAAATTCGTAAAAAAAGAAATCGTTTCGTCGATTTATTACTTTAATTGGCTAAATATAAATATAATTTGCAATAAAAATGTAATTTGGTGATATAATTCAAATTAGGGAGTGTTTTTCTTCAATCTGGTCCAATGGACGCCGATAAAGTATCTGGAATATGAGTATCCTTGGTGGTCGCACGTATTTGGCTGGTTCACGGCGCTATCCTCGATGCTCTGCATACCAGGTTATATGATTTACATCTGGATGACGACGCCAGGTGACACGAGCTCGGTAAATATCTTCTTCTTCGTTTTCTTTTTCAATTAATTCTTACCAAATAGCTAATTTTTTCAATGAGGGACCTTGATAAATACGTTTTAGAAAATAAAGACGCTCATCAGAATAGAAGACGACGTGTCGAGTCTCCGAACGAAAATGGGCTTACCAGCGGTCGAGCTTTCATCCCTTTAGAATAAAAAAAAAACAAATTGTATTCGAGCATCACGACAAAGTTTCATCTCCGAAAATGAAGAGAAAAGAACAACGATAATAACGATGTAAGATTTGTAGCAAGTTGGAAAACGCAATTAGTTATATTCTCCGATAAAGCTGTTCGCGCTGGATCGCGCGCTTCTTTTTTTTTTATTCTTTCCTCAAATAATCTAAGGAAGTCTTCCATATTCCTACAATGTTATCTGAAATTAAAAAAGTGCATTTTAGCAAACGTTCTTGTATGGGATTTTTCGGGCGATATTTTAGCTGATAAAAAATAGTTCTTCGATTCTCGAGGGTGGAGTCCCTTCTGAAGAGACACTGATTTTTTTTTTTAATGAATATAAAAAATAAGTATCGCCCCACGACCAGAAAAGAGAGCAAGAGAGTGAGGCTCTTTACGAATACTTACTAGCCTTAGAAGACTAGTATATGTCTTATATACATGTTATATTTATTTATATGTGTATATCTATTCATATATATATATAAATAGGATCTGAAGGTGTTCAAAGATTGACCGACCGATTTTGGTCAACTAGACGTAGCGAAAAGAAATGTTCACCCTTGACAAGGGTTTTTGTCACGCGAATCCATATCTTCCTCTCTTTTATTATGTTATATGCCATATATATATTAGGGTGGTCCGAAAAAATGATTAATTTTTTTTCGCGAACGTACGTTCAATATTTTTGAAATGATAAAAAAAAGGTGCTACACCAAATTTCAGCCGCTTAACAAACTTTTTAGAGGTGATGATTTTTAACTGTTTATTTCCCATTTAAATAACAATGAAAATTTTATTTTATTATGCACTTATGCACATGCTCTGATATGTTTTTGTCGATAATTCGATGCTCTGCAATAAAGGTCTCTTGTGAATTTTTCAGTAAATTGACTCCGTTAAGAGTTATTCGAGGTTGAAGTTGAAATTGCTAAAAAATAGCATAAAGTTGCATATGTGCCTCGGCTTACGATGCATTGACACTTTCGCTCATGTGATACTCGTGTTCATGTCAATTCGCGACAAGTCGTCGGATCGTGCTCAAAACTTTATGTCATTCGAGGCATTCGTTCACTTTTTGCACATGTATCACAATGCACTATTGCAGAGCTGAAATTTAATGTGGCATCTTTCTCTATCTGTTCGAAAATTCGTAAAAAAAATTAATCATTTTTTGTTGGTTGGAGCACTCTAATAAATATGAGCGATTCCAGGTCAACTCAGCCACGGTTTGACGATGACCTCCTCCGATTATTCAAATTTAAAAAAATTTTATTGTATAGATGCTAAATGAAGTTTCTGTATCAATTTTTAGCTCTCTATCTTAACACGTACCGAAGTTTCTTAATATTGTCAAAATACTCGCATAGCTTCTACAATAATTAATATATTGTAACTAAATGGGAGATTATCTTCTTCATTTTTAAATGTTTTTTCGCTCTGTGACTGTGGAAAAATTTTTCTTTTAATACGAAGTTATAAGTTTCACACAAAAAAAAAATTTTTTCTATCTCTTTCGTAATTTTGGTCTTTTTTTGCTCTGTGATTAGAATTTTTTTTTCATGAGTTATGTAAAATCCATTTTCGGTGGGATTCAAAAATTTTGGTTTTTTTTTAAATGTAGAATGTTATGAATTATTTTTTTATCGAAGGAGTCCCATTGAAAGCCATTTTTGAGCTCAAAACTGTCAACTCGATACTAAAATAATTTATTTCTCGATATTCAATTTTTTTTCCGCAAAGTATATTAACAAACAATACAATCGACTTCCTATTACGATATCTCAATTATTGTAGAAGCTATGAATATTTTAATAATTTTAAGAAACTTTGGTACGTGTTAGGATAGGTGGTTAAAAATTGGCATAGATTCTTCATTTTGCATGTACAATAACGTATCAAACAATAAAAAATATCAGAAGTGTCACTGTCAAACCTTCGTTGAATCGACCTGGAATTGCTCAAATATATAGATATGTATATTAATTAAATAATAACATTGACAATAAATTTTCTTTTCTTTGTCTCTCTTTCGAGGTCTTCTTTCCGAAGATCTTTCATGTCTTCCCTGTTCCTCATCCGTATTTTATACCCTCTTTATTTCTTTCCCCTTCATCGATTTTATCAATTGCTCGTTTTCAGTGTGTAACCGCAATAGTAATTACGTTTGCAACAGTTTTCATTCCTTTGTATTGAATAGATTTAATAAATATTGACTATTGAGAAGACGAGGACTTTTATTTGTTTTTTTCCCAAATTTATCACAGAGGTCAGGGTAAAAATTATTATAATTACGCATTGACGTAAAAAAAAAACATGTATTTCTTTTTCACTGATTTTCAATCGAGCGATACAATTTGAGTAAAAACAAATCGTGTAAATTCTCCTAGGGAAAATATAAAAAAGAAATTAGACAATATTCTAATTGATAAAGAGCGAATTGCTCAGTTTTCGATGAAAACTGAATCAGGCAAACATTTGTTATACGAACGAGATTCATTTCGTAGTCCATGACGTAGAAAATAAAACAAAAATAAAAAATGAATCTCACGATTAGTTTAATATACAATAGAATTAGTCTAATTAAGATATAGATATATCTATAAATATATATTTATAAAAAAATGTTGCATTTTTTATTTGTTAGTTCAATTGGTATGGACGGAAATATCGTGTTGCGCATCGTCGGAAAAATTCAACGATGCGTTTTTTTTCAACACCAGAAGAGATTTGAGTTTCTTTACTCTTGTCATTTCTTCGTACTGTAGGTGCAAAATATTTAGAATAAAATGTAGAAAAGGAGAAAATAAAAAAAGAAAGTAAAAAAGAGCACAGGATATGTTTACAGTGGCTTAGCCTTTGGAAATAATTGTCGAGATTATTGTCGTTTGCTCGAAAAAGGAAATGCGTCGGAGATTGAGATGACAGTTTGGAGGAGAAGGAGGCTAACAGCCGAGTGTTACTTTGCTGAGTAAAGTATTCAACGAAAAAAGAAGAAGGATCGATATGAAGAGAGGAAAATGAAGAATATTGAGATTCGCGTGGCTCCTGAACTCCCGTTCGTCTCCCATCTGGAATTGAGTTATGGGGCTGGACATTCTACCGTCACCTCCCTTGCTGAACGCGAGTACTCGGAGATTGTAAGTTTTTCCGGGTGTGAGATTGGAGATGTAGGCCTCGAGATTGGAGCCTCCGGGTATAATGGAGTCATTGGCGGTGCTCATGTCCTGATCGATTTCCCAAACGCGAACTTTGAAACCGTCGAGAGGCTCCTCGTCGAGGCTGGGCTGAACGTATCGCCACTTGAGATAAACAGTGGAAGGATTAACGACGCTGAGCTCAACGGCACTCGGTGGCATCGCCGGGGCTTTTCTGAAGGTTCTTTCGATGGCACGCTCACTCTCGGGTCCAGCGCCGGCCGAATTGTAAGCCATTACCTTGACCCTGTACAATCGATCCGGTAGAAGACCAACGATCAGAGTCCAGGGTCTCGTCGTGCGAGATAGTAAGTAAGTAGCCCCGTCCTCCTTCGCCTCGTCCAGCCAGTATTTTATACGATAGCCGATGAGTTTTCCTCGAATATTTGCTCGCGTGTCCTCCAGTGGTTCCCACGAGACGTTCATACTGGTACTGTTGTATCCAAAGAGCTCGACTCTCTGCGGCGCAGTTCTTGGCATGTTCTCTGCACTGTAAATAATTGCTGCTTCCGAGATCGGGCCCTCTCCCACGTCATTTATTGCCTGAACCTTGACGTCGTACTCCGTGAAATAATAGTCGCTCGATACTTGAACTACGCACGAACCGACGTTACCCTTCTGCTTGACAAACTTCTTTTGATACTCGCTCTCCTTGTTATGACGACGCCAGAATACTCTGTAATAGATTCCTGGACCATTCTGATCTTCCGGTTTCAACGGATCCCACGTTATCGTCAAATCGCCCAATTTTCCACCGCCTCCGCCCACATTCGATGGTGCCTTCGTAGGTTTGTCCGGTGAGGTGCTGTATTTCGGGGATGGCAGTGACGGCGGTCCGTACCCGTATTCATTCGCCGCATACACCCGGAATTCATAAGTCGTATAAGGATTCAAAACTTTCTCGAGGTAAGCCTCTTTTCGTCCAACGTATCTGTCTACCTCCATCGCTGTTATATCTGAAATATTATATATAACGCCACATGAGTTTTTCCTTTATTTAACAAAATATCTTTTGAGTTTACTTTTTACCATTTTTTTAAGCATCCTCTAGTCATTACAATTATAAAAAAGGCTTACAATTATAAAAACTGTTATCTCGAAATTTTTTGAAAGAAAATCCAATTTTTGAGCTCAAAACAGCCAAAGAACACTAACATTTTTTTTTCTGAATTAAACATTTTTTTCCAAAAAGTACATTAAAAAAAGACCGATTATTAAGTTACGATATCTTAATAATTGTAGAAGCTAAGAATTTTACTAAATTTCGGTACGCGTTAAGATAGGGAGACCAAAAATTGGCATGGATACTCCATTTGGAGAATTGAGATGGAATTGCTCATGTAGTTTTCAAAGTGTCCCATCAATAAAAAAAATTGTAGTTTTTTTTAAAATAAAGGGCCGAAAACCGAACCGAAAAAAATTTTGATAGAGATTTTTAAATGAGGAAACGAAATTTGTTTACTCACTCTCTGTGATGTTGAACCACCGGTTGTTGTAAGTAGATCGGGCGTTGACTGTGTACATGATTACTGGTTTACCGTGGAACGCCCCGTCAATCCATTGAAGTTTCACTGATGTTTTAACGATTTCGGTAATTTGCAGACCTCCCGGAGGTCCAGGTGGACCTTCCACGGTTATTGTCGTTTCGTTGATTATTTTACCGACTGCCGTATCTACAATGCAAGCCCATTGACCCGCCTCTGCCAAAGTTATATTTATTATATCTAGACTGCCGGCATCGATTCTCAGTCGTGGATTGTTCTTCAAGTCTTTTTCTCGTATTGGCATTCCATTGTGAGTCCACATGTAAGCTACATCCAGTATCGGCTCAACACTTGCTTCGCATCGGAGAGTATGATTTCTCATGACTTGAGTGATGAACGGCGGTGGCAACGACTCGATCATGTATGTATCACCTTTCGTATAAAGTTGTTCGATTAGACATATCACTTATTTTTGCAATAACATAATAAAAATAGCTTGACTATTTATTTTTACTATTTTTACCAAAATTCTATTCCAGTACGGACATTAGAGTTTGTATTAGAGCACGGATGTTCCAGTACAAAAGCAATCATTTACAAAGACTGATTTTAAATTTAGGGACACTCGCAATTTCATTATGATACATAAACAAAAAGTATTATCTGTACGCGAGGATCGGTGATCATTTGAAAAATGCTCGAAAAATGTTAACAGCTGGTGAACAAGCAATATTAGCTGTTGCAATGCAAGTGATAAAAAATTTACTATGGCACTCTGTGCCATTTGTTTCTTTGGATAAGCAAAATTCTATTCGTTTTCAATCGACTAAAGAAATCACTATGTTTTTAGTAAGATTGTAATTTTTTTTATTAAATTCTCTGTCTCTGTTGAAAAGAAAAAGAAAAACTTACGCAATACAATGAGTCGTCCACGAGTCTCGTCCCTGCCGTACTGATTCGTTGCCGTACACACGTAAGTTCCCTCGTCGTCTCGAGACACACGTCTTATTACAAGATTTCCATTTTTGAGTATAGTTCTTGTTCCTCCACTATCGAGCTTATTACCATCCTTTCTCCAGACAAATTGCGGTCTAGGCGCTGCTTCTGGGTTGCAAACAATCGTTACGTTTCCATGCTCTGCCGCGTACGTTTCAGATTCCATCGGGTGCTTCTTGAATGATGGTTTCAAAGCTGTAAACATGTTTTCATTAAGTTATGCGCATGATAAATAATATACAAAAAGTAGAGGAATACGTACCCAATACTCGTAATTGGGCAGAAGAATATGCCGTCTTGAATTGATTTTTCGCCTGGCATTGATACATTGCCGGATCTCTTTCCAGATCTAAATGTTGAATTTTCAGAATATTGTCATTTATGAAATAGCGATCACGATCTTCTGGCGGAACTGTCGTATTGTCCAAAAGCCGGCCATTTCTGAACCATCTGTACGTGACCTCAGGAACGCCAAAGACTTCACACGTCCAGGTAAGATCTGCGCGACTGTCCATGTGTTTGTCTTCCAGAGGAATTGTGAATTCTGGCGCTGCTTGAATTTTTAGCGAGACGGCCTTTTCGATGGAATTTCGATTGTTTTCGGCTCGACAGACGTACTCCCCCTCATCCTCGATGCGAACGTTATGAATTTCCAGAACTCTGTCGTAACTCGAGAAGGAAATATTTCGTGGTAATGAGGCTCCTCTTCTCGTCCAGTTATACCGAGGTATAGGGCTGAAATTTTATCATCACGTTAATAGATACAAATACGAGTTTACGAAGAATATTCCAACACTTACAATCCAAAAGCGACGCATTCGAGTCGAACGGTCATGCCGACCATCGGGGCTTCGGGAAAAAGTTTGGGAAAGTTGTTGGGAAATTTCAGTTGTTCGAAAGACGCTGAAAAATAAAAACAATAGTTGATGAGTAATGAAAAGAAAAATATTACGTAAAAATAATATGTTTTTAAATACATACAGTGGGGCTCTACTCTGAGCCGGAAAAAAGGGCCATTTCGTCCAGAATCGGAGGCAACGCTCTTGACGCTGCACGAATAATTGCCATTATCGATGGAATCGAGAGCCGAAAAGTATAGAGCTCCGTCGTATGAGGAGAATACGCGCTTATCCTCTTCGACAAATTTCGGGAAGTAATCACGTATCCAGTTATACATTATACCAGGATGATGCTGAGGTGGATCGCAGTAAATAGCTTTTCCCCAGTTCTGCTCGCCGACCTCCTCGGACCGTTTCAAGTTGAATTCGAGAATGTAACCGAAGGAGAGTTCGACGCTCTCTGATATAATGGTGCCAAATTCGTTGCTAGCTTCGCAATGATAGAGACCCCGGTCCACCTTTTGGTTGGGATCGTAAATAATGAGAGAACCACCGCTGAGGGTATATCTCTCATTGGACATTGGATCTATGGAGACGAACACTTGTCGATTCTCGTCGTCGTCGTATTCTTTGTACCATTGATAAGTAGGAGTCGGGTATCCATCGGCGAGGCAGGTCATGGTTACCTGATTGAGTAGTCCATGTTTGGAGACATCAAAAATTTGACTCTCCGGCTGTTTAATGAAGTATGGCCCTCTTGGTATGCGACGAGGGTCGTCGATGTCGATCCCGTAGGTATAATCTCGATCGTCTTCAGCGTCGTAGTGCAGTTGCTCGATCGATGCTTCACATATGTACAGAAGACGATCATTCCCTGTTACTTTCTCAAAACCCCAACGCTTCACAATATTGTTGAACGCAAACACGACGTAATCACGATTCATTCCGTCCGCCTGTTGCGGCAGAAATGCAGAATCCAGAGGATTACTCAGCTGCGTGTTATCAGCTTCGTTGGCCCAGTAACCACCCATTTGTCGTAAGCCTGAAAATTTTTATTCAAACTTGTTACGCACCATTTTATTTTCTCCAATTATTATTTTCTCGTATGATTTTTACCTGTGTACCATACACGATGTTGAGGATCTATCTCTTCAAGCTGGTGCACAATGAAGTTGTACTCATTTTCAGAGTTAATAGAGACAAGATCGCTCTGGTAAGCCAGACAGGCGTCTCTTGCCTCATCTCGATACTTCAACGGACTTTTAACAAATCGATAGCAGGACGCATCGAATGTTACCCAATGCCGAGGGCAGTTGTGCTTTTCATTCTGAGCATAGCAGAGAGCAAAGAGATTTACAAGTATGGCCAAGGGCCAAATTTTAGGAAGCATGGCTCACCGATAACTCCTTCGGGACAGAAATGTCCCACCTGTTGAATTCAAATATCAAGTATAATATTACTTCTCCTTGCATGTATTTGCCAATTATTTTTAAATGCAGAGTCAATGTTGGCGGAATTGTAAAAACGTTTGATTCTCTGCAAGACGCGAATGAAAATATTTGGAATATTAGTCATGGTGATGTCAATTAGAGGCGCTTATGAAACTAGGGGTGGGGAGTGAGGGAGTGGCAGCGAGTTACTCATAACCCTAATCGCTAGTTCTCCTTTTTCAAAAGAGATTTTTTATCACTGTTTTACTCATTTTTTTTTTCAATCTCTAAGCAGACTCACCTTCTTTTATTTCAAGAAAGCGGTATTTTCCAAGTCTCCATGAATGAAAATTTGTACACTGTTGTAGTTTTCGTTCGAGGACCAAGCTCCGAACTCGAGATAGACGCTCGACGCTCTCGCGTGAATTCTCCCCGTCGCGTACTACAAAACTACAAACACCTTCCTTCCACACATACCGCGAGTGGGAGTGGGAGGGAGGAAAAGTTGCATGTCAATGAAGTGTGAGGACGGCATTCGCTCACTCACACGTCTTTATACGCTCGCATGTACTGATTCGGACACTACAGACACGACTGACTCCAGGCGGCCGTTCACAGAACTCGTATCGTGAATGATTACAATTTTTGCCACGTGGTTCGCGCGTATCGGTACACAATTCGTCGTCTACCGATGAGCAGAGACATACGGCGTTTGCGGCAAAAATTGTAACTACACCTTTCGTTTATTGGAATAGTTACGGCAGCTCGCACAAGCGTCGCGCGTGTCGCTGGAAGAATATTTTATGTATTCGAAAATTGAAAATTTAACGGGAAAAATTACGGACGACATTTTTTTGAATAATTGATCTTTTTCTCTCATAATATTTTGGAAAATCAGACGTGCTTGAACAAGGTTTTACATTGCTGTTCGATATTATACGTATGATTTACGTAAACGACACTGAATTAAGAATAATCAAGAAATGTGGGTGAAAAAAAAATTCACTTACGATACGGATTTTTCATCGATAGTTTTTTTTTTTTTGATCGAATCATTCCGATCAACCGGATAGTCATTAAGATCGAAACTCAAGATTCTCCTTTGTGTAATAAGAAAGAACAAGCTTCTTTGAAATCGTTAAATACGTGCGAGTACAGAGATATCTTGGAAGAATGAGTTGTAATTGATGCTGATTCGGAGGGGAAACTCGCGTTGATGAAAGAGTTCTTCAGATGCGAGAAAATAAGAAGAGAATTACTGAAAAAATGGGGAGCGAGAGAAGAAGGTGTATATCGAAGCATGGGGGGAGATAAAATTTCAAGGAAAAGATGCAAGAGCGGAAGGAGGACGAGGCGTGCAGTCGAATCGGCTCTGGAGAGCGAAATGAGGCGCCGAATTGACGGGCGAATAGTGGAAGGAGGCGCATGCGCTCCGGGACATCGGCGCTGGGTGTCGCTCGAGAATCGAGAATGACGCATGTGGACGCGAGAGGGATGCAGAGAAAGAAAGAAGGAAAGAAAGAAAGAGAGAGAGAGAGACCAGCTGATGAGCACGGACGCTCTGTACAGTGGCGCCGGGTTATGGCGGCGTAAAACACGCGCGCAACGTTGATCCACCAGGAGGTCCGCCTCTACCGCCACCACCATCGCCGCTGGCGACCGCCACCACCGCCTTCGACACGAGTAGCCGCCGTAGTAGTGCGTTTAAGGGGGAAAACAGGAAAAAAAAAGGGGCGCTGCGAAGCCGCCGCGCTGACGGCCGGTGGGAACGTTGCGGGTAAGTAGCTTTACCTAAACGCACGCTCCAATCAGTCTGCACTCGCATGTCCCACGAGGTAGCTCGAACTCCGGGGTCAGCGGTTTCCTCAAGCAGCTCACCTAGCTCGTACCACCGACCGACGACACCGAACCTTCTCGTCGTCGTCGAGCACGCACACACACACGAACGAACACACACTTACACACAAGACAGTGTATAACCTCAAAATTGGCGTAACACACCGGCTAGCGCCCGATGTCACGAGCTAACCATCATAACAATAAACAACAAAGAAAGAAAGAAGGATAGAAAAGCACGAGCTGTCACAAGTTGAGGTTAGGTGTGAACGAGACGCGCGCCGCGGGCATCTTCGAATATCTCCACCTCTCTCTCTCTCTCATTATTCCTCCCGATTCCTAGTACTATTATTTTCAAATATAACACAACACGTATTTATTTATTTAAAATCGGTATATTTGAGTGAATTCGTCGAGTGATTCTCGTCGGAAGAGCCCCTTCGATGAGAGTTGAAGAATGTCGAGCGTGTCCGGCGCTGCTTCGTAATTCGCGCGTGTTTTCGCGTCGAGAGCCCTTCGCCCGTTGCTCGCAGTCGTCGTCGTCGTCACATCTGCCACAGCAGTCGCGAGGTTAGGTCGTGCTCAGCGCGGGCACATTTAAAACGCGAATCCGGCCTCCGAGTTTGTTTTATCCGTGAAAGCCGCGTGTGCCGTTATCCGAAAAGTGTGTCTTTTGTTTGTTTGTTTTTTTTGTTTCTCCTACTTTTATTCTCTCCGTCGAATATCAGTCGAGGATAACGAACTAAGATTCATATTGCGATCCTCCTCGCACGCTCGCATCCTCATCCATGGAATTCAATAGGAAAGTACTACGAACTTCGTGAACGAAGCTTCTCCACCGATCAATCCGTTTTCGCAACATTTGAGGATTCTTTTCTTCACCCATTTGACCGACCATGTGGAAGGATAGCGGTCCTACTGTAATTAATACTTGTTTTTCTTATCGGCGCGATGCCACTTTTTTTTTCTCTTCCTCCCGAAAACCACTACACGATTTTTCAACGGATAACTGGACACGATATATTTTAATCGATTAAAGTACAGACAAAAGAAAACGGAACATTTTTTCGCCATCAAAATACATGTTTTTAAAATTTTGTATTCCTCTCTTCTCGTTGACAGATCGTTCCAACGAAATGTTCTCTTTGATAGTCGTACAAACAAGGGTTTTACAAAAATTTGCCGCGAGGAACGAGTGACATTTGATTGTTGGGCCTTTCAGTAACGGTGTACGAAAATTCATGTGTGGAAAACGTTGATTCATTAATCATGCTATCGTCGCGGTAATTGATGGCATTTGAAGGATGATATTTTCTCTCTCTCTCTCTCTCTTTCACCGATTGGCGATCGTGATGTTGGGGAAAAATAATGATATTGTTTCATGAAGGCGATTATATCCGGATTCTGTAATCGCGCACGTGTAGAAAATCGATTCGATTTTGATTCGGCATTCATAAATATATAACATACCGATAGCTTTTCGCATGGAGAATTGTCTCCCGGAGCAATTGGTCAGTTGCGAGGGTTGCGGTTTAACCCATTGGCCGCAGCATCAGGATATTTGAATTTTCGCTGAACGCGCTCCACCAAGCAACGCGAATCGCTCCCCTTTTTTCTTCATTTATTTTTTTTTTTCACATTAATTAATGAAAGATTAATGAAAATTGGGCCGGAGAAAGAAAAAAAAAATGATCGAGAGCATCGACGTTTCATTCGATTTGATTCATTATTATACCTTAGAACATTATTAGGCAATTTACACAAATGTACAAAAGAAAAAATGTATGCAAAGAAATATAAAAACAAAATAAAATATTAAAAAATAGAGTAAAGCAAACAGAGTACGTAGCGGTGAACAGAAGAATAGTGATAGTGTATTGTTGCAACGGTGAAAGTACGTAATTTTAGTGATCGCGGAATTTATTAGATCGAGTCAACGTCAGAATTAAATAGAAATAGCCTTACATGACGATGGTCAAGTTGTGCCGGTTCGTTCGGAGAGAGAGACGGAGAGGGAGAAAAATTGTTATCGGGATGATTTAATTATTGCGATAACGAATGAAGAGGTCGGGTGAGCTGCAAAGAGGAAATCGTCGCTCTGTTGTTCTAGATGGACAATTCTACGTACGTGCCGAATCATCTCCCGCCACCGTCCCTCGTCGTATTCTCTCAGGCCGGGGGACTCCCCGACGCCCTGAGAATGCAGCGACCCTTCAATCCACAAGTTAGTGGACCTGCTTGCCTCAATCCCGCATGCTATCGTAGATTTCGTTTTCGTTAAAATAAGTATTATTGTATAATACGCAAATCGCTTATTCTCCTCTATGTCTACACCGCAAGCTCATCCAACATTTTATCCAAATATTGCACGAGCTCTGTATCGCACTCACCGAATGACTCGCTTTCGAGATAAAACTATTTTTCAGCGATCGCTCCTGGCATTTGCCAAGATTAAAATGACACGGTAATCGCGCGGTGACTCTCTCTTGCATGCCCGTTAATCCTTCGTCAACAGCTGATGCGCGACTAAAGAGAAAGAGAAAAAAATGCAAGGAAAAGAAGGAGCGAGAAGCGGCGCCGATGATTCCGCGAGTAGACGAGGAGAACGGGCCAAAAAGCATATCTGTGCTGCCGTGTATCAAGGTGGTTCGGAAGATAAACCAAAAGTCCGCTTTCACAATCATAACATATGTCTTCAAATTGTTTTTTTTTATATTTCAAAAACTATAGGATATATAGTGCAAAAAAATTATTTTTTTAAAGATTGTAACAAAGGTCTATCTATTATTTTCATAAGACTCATTGTATTCAACATTTTTTATCGAGCTCTTACTTGGCTACAATCATGATTACGTAAAGTTGACATTTTTAGCAGAAACGAACGATACTTAACCTGCTTACTTGTCAAAGTTTGTCAATGAAAAGATGATCGTCAAGAAACGGAGATGTTACATGTTGATAGTAGGTTTGCAAAAAATTTTGTTGCGATTAAAGAAAATAAACGTGTAGTAACTTTTTCAAATAAAAGTAAAAGGTATAAAAATCACGCAAAATGGAGCAAGTAAAAAATTTTACAGATAAGATCTCTTACGTCGGGTATATAATTACAGCTGACGTTATATGCTATGTAAAAAGAGATAGGTGCCAAAGAGCAAAATTTCATTCCTTATTGCAACAAAAAAAATGTACATTAAAATGGTTTCATCTTTTCCGAGTAAATTTTGCATTTTACAAAGCTTTAAATAAGAATTTTTATTTTTTTAATTGTACGGTCAGACGACTAAATTTTTGGTAAACTCATTATTTCCGGTTAATTTTTTGAATTTTATGAAAAATGTGTATCAATTAAATGTGTTAAATAACGTTCTGTCTCTTGCTCAAAAAAAAGAATAGGGGATTGCGAGTAACTCAATTTTTTTATATCTTTCTGCCGAACCACCTTGAACTTTTATTGTGATCGTTCAGAGTTCTTCACGGCTATGTTATACATAGACGAATATACCGATGCAGGTGCTTCGCACTCATTGCTTAGACCTTAGTCTCTTGCTATTGCCTTTTTACTGAAATAAATAATAATGACAATAGTAACGATAATGTTCTAAAAACCAAATTTTACCGACTGTCGACGTATCGTCATCGAACAAGTCAATCGCTCAGGCTTCCTCCTCGCCTCTTTTTCCTTTTTTTCTCTTTTTATAATGATTTCATCTATAAATCTTGAATCGTAACCTGCTGGAATTTTCTCACGATTTATCGTTTCTACGACCGATGTCGATTGTCGTCAAATAAGAAAGCTTGTCCAAGAAAAAAATTCAGAGACGAATAACGCACGGTTCTTTTTTTTTGTTTCTCGCAATAATCGAAGAAATAAAATATCGGCGGTAAAATTATTTACTACGCAGTGACGAGTTTAACTACACAAATTGTTGGATGTCTTTTATCGAAACACACATTTTTCTCATGATAATAAAAAAATATACAAGAGCGATGGTGACGTCATTGGTGGAAAAATATTAATCAAATTTTTTATTCGGTTTCGAGAAGTTTTACATTCGAAAAAGTTCCATCGATTTATTCTCAGTAATGATTCATAGAATCGGAGCGAACAAAATAATTTTACCATCGAATATTTTATAATGCGATGATTAATAATTTTATACGAAAAAGAATAATAAAATATGCTTTCTGAAGAACGAAAGATTTTTTTTTCAATTTATAGGGTAACTCGACCAATAGATAGACACACGAGCTCTAAAAATTCATGATAAAATATAATGTAGAACATGGTAGAACGAAATTTTGATGGTAATGGATTTAAAAATTAAAAAAACAGATGAATAAATATTTTGCATACTGTTTTGAGATTGCAAATTTGATTCTATCAGATGGATTACATATTTCCTTTTATTTTATCAATTTTTATAATATTCACACATCGTTCCAATAATCCACAATCGTAATTTTTATGAATAATAAATTTAAAAAATTTAATTACAAATATGAAACAAAAAAAGTAATTTTCTATACATTAGTACAAATACGTATACTTTTGATTTAAAAAAATGC
The DNA here is from genome assembly GCA_030522545.1 of Cremastinae sp. A BG-2022a. Classification (NCBI taxonomy): domain Eukaryota; kingdom Metazoa; phylum Arthropoda; class Insecta; order Hymenoptera; family Ichneumonidae; species Cremastinae sp. A BG-2022a. The sequence goes on from JAPYYW010001467.1 coordinate 15,209, forward strand.
TTATCTTTTACTTTATACTTTATACTTTTGAATATAATTTATTTGTATATGGAGACAAATTTAGTACGGAAATTAAATGCTATAGTGATACTGCTACTGTGCGGTATAACAGTTGAAAAATTTGGAGGACCTTCCATACAAACACAGTGACAATGTGTAATTATAAAAATGGGCAAAATAATTGCTATAAATTTTGTACTTAATTGGCGGTTATTGAACTCATCGACTCAACTAAATATTTAGATGTTACGAGCTTACGCAATAGACGCAATATTGATATAATAACACAAAGGATAATCGTACAAATGAAATGTGTATTAATAATAATAAATGACGTGTAAAATACTCGGGGAAAATAATGATTGATTGCTGATATTAGTTGGTCTATCGGTCGGGTTGGCCCAAATGTTCAGTATATACACTGAGAACTGATTTAGTTCGAAAAATATTTAGCTGAAAGTATTTCGTCGAAACAACACTTGTTTATTTGAAATAATGAAACTTCAGTTAAATCAACCAAGAATTTAGTTGAATTTGCAAAATAATATCGTTGAACGTATGTATGAATATAAGTATTTTTGAAATGAATAAAGTGTAAATAAGGAGGATGAGATGATGAGTGTGTATAATAATAGAATGTATATAAAATGATGAAAAGGTGACGGAGGGTAAGGACCTTCAGGTGCCATTCAGTACGGCGGCATCGTTGGGTTACGGTCTGCACCACATGTTGCATCTACCGCACCACTTTTTGCATCCAGTGGATCCTCGATTGCCGTTTAGCGCGTTCAGGCCGTTGGGCCCGTCGGCATTCGCCCCGCCGAGCAAGTGCCTAAAGGTCGAGACGGGAAGCAGCACGACCGGGAGCGTCGTCTCGTCAGGACTCGCGAGCATCGGCTCACTATCCGGAATGTCCAATATGTTTTCACCGTCGTTGCCTTCGTCCGGCGGCATATCCGCAACCGGCTTACCAGCCGGAACGACCAATCAGGAATTGGCACCCCAGAGTCCTGCCGGATCCGCCAGTCGATCCCCGACGACCATCAACAATAATCCTACCTCCGTTACTTCCGCCGGCGCTACCCCCGACGACGACGATCGGGAGACCAACGCCACCCCCGGTTCCGAAAACACCGAGAGATCCACCCCCGAAGAATCAAGACCTTACAGACGTGAGTCACTTTTTTTTATTTATTTATTCGCCTTCTTATCAACATTTATTATATATATATACATCGATCATTCCAGCACTATATAAAATGTATACAATATATTTTTTGATCATACCTACAACATTGTTCGCCTTACATGTTATAATATATTATATTATATTATATACCAAATACGACGATACACAGTGCACATAATCTCATTATTCTCTCATTTTTAAACATTTTTCGCACCGGCCTCTCTCGCCGTTTCCCCCGCTACGCGGCACTCCCGTCCAACTCATCTTTTTCTCTTTGTCGCCTCATACTTTCGCATATTATTGTCATTATTGTTATTATATGTACGCGACGACGTTCCTGTGCGTCTTTTTTTCGGAGATCCGCTGCTGCTGTTACCGCGCGCGCGAATAAATAATATTCACGCTAATTTTAATTTCATCGAGCAAAGGTTACAACGTTTCGTTTTTATTTTAACGACGTTGATTAGCGATTGTCTCATTTCGGGGTGCAAGAGGCCCTGTCGCTGCTGGACACCTTTTGCTCGGCTTTTATTGGTCCGCACTCGATGGTCAGCCTATTAAATAACGTTTTCTCTCTACGTACACTGCTATATGGATGGGTTGTTGTTCATCGGAGCGACAGAAACTGGCCAACGTCGTCCTTTGACCGGTCCGTCGCGTTCCGCATCTGCGAATCTCGTCGCTCCGTTTTCCGCTCGTATCTCGTCATCAAACGTATACTAATTGCTCCTCTCCTTCCTCCTTCCCTCTCTCTCGCTCTCTCTCTGTGTCCTCCCGTCGCAGGTACCGAGAAATTCCCTCACACATTGAGCAGTCGTGTACGTCCACCTTTCCCCCCTTGACTGACACTTGGAGCGTAAAACGACGAAAATTAATTGTCACGACATCCCCCGCCGTTTCGCACGTAAGATACACGTTCGCTCTTCTTTTTTTTTCCTTCACATTTTTTCAATAAAATATCCTCGTACGTAAAACTCATCATTTTCCATCGTCCAAGATGTTTGTAACATTATTATACAAAATTATAGTAGTACAATTATATTGTTCGAAGCGTCTGGATGAGGGAAAAAAAAACATGGATTCGTTTTAAGTTCGAAGCGTCTCGGTGAGGGAAAAAAAAAGCATGGATTCGTTTTAAATTTGAATCGGATTTCCAATAAATCGATAAATTTTCAGTCATTCGAATATATATGTATTTCTATGTAATATAATAATAAGATATATTTATTTATTTTTCCGGTGTGGGAGATTGCACGGCGGAGAAATCACGAGAGTGTCGGCTCCGCGTATTTTTTTTAAGGCCTCTCTGTCTCTTATTCTTCGCGTTCCTTTTTACTCGTTTTCCTGCCCTATTAAGTGCTGTAAAGCTTCGACAGTTACAAAGCCCTTTACTTTCGACTTTAGTAGGTTATAAAAGATTTCATGCGCGCTGCTGCGCACGAGAAAACGAAACGTCGGAGAGGCCACGCCGCTTCGCTCTCGTGGCCAGTTGAGACCTCCTTTTTCCTCCTGCTTCTCCATCTTCCTCCCTCCCACTCAATCTCTCTCTCTGTCTCCCTCATCCTCATACATTCAAGACGACAAAACGAGGCATAATAAAATTTGGTTGAATATATATCCCGGTAATATATATATACATATAATATATACATGATGAAAAAAGAGAAAAATAAGTATCAAAGTATCCGCCACGACGAAAATAATCCATGCAAGACCGGATTGTGTGATCAATCGATCTCAAGAAAAAAAAGAAATTGCACGAAAATAATTCAATAAGATAAAATCCTCTCGTCGAAGCAGATATGTATCATTTTTTTAAAAAGCGCATATAACATGCAATTAACGAGAAAATATATAGAGAGAGAATAAGTTAAAGAGCATCAGCTAGCGCAATTCGTGGCTCATTGGAGTGAGCAATATTTTTTGAATATGCGTTGATTGGGAACATCGTCGCGATAGGTACAGCAGAGAATATAACAGAGAGCGGAGATTTTTTTTTTCCTATATACCGATGGTTATGAAATTCGTATACGATCGCGGCGGAGGTAGGCCGGTGGACGCACGCGCGAAAAGAGTCGAATAAAAAAAGGTCAATCGCGCGAGGGAGAGAGCAGGAGGGGTAGAAAAAAAAAGATATTATTGACGAACGGAGGGAGGGCGAACGAGCCAAAATTTCATTCGGAATTGTTTCACGAGTACCGTGATACGCGGTGGCGGTGGCGGCCAAATATGAGTGATACGAGATCGAAATCCCAAAATTTTTCATACCGATATTTCCTATCAACCTTCATGATGTATATACGATCGAAACGTATGTATTTTTATAAACGCACACGTTGACGCAGGCGTATCCGTGTGCGTAAATATAAAAAGAAATTGAGAGGCTCGCGCGTAACGTTGCGATGTAATATCGGTGTATACTCTGTGTTTATGAAGCTGTAAAACAAAAAAGGATACAGCGAGAGGGAGAGATATACACAGAAAACAAAAGCAACCCGATGCGCGCGCGTTCACAATGACGTAAAAATGAAAAGCAGTGAATCCAAAATATCGCGTTCATCCTCCTCCCGAAGTATTCATTTTTCTCGTTCTTCTCCACCCCTTTTGTTCGTTCAACATTTTCGTTTTTTATTTTAACGACCTGAGTGCAGGACGTGCGATCGAGGATCGGCAAGTACTAAATGACGCCCCCTCCCTCCCTCCCTCCCTCCCTCCCTTCCTCCCTTCTATATATACCTCGTAAAAGCAGACAAGAGAAATTTTAGCATTTTTCGCGTTTTTTTCATTCGTTTTCGTCATTGAACTAAAAAAAGATGGAAAATCGCTGGAAGCTGACTTTCTTGCGGTTCTGCGTCGAAAAATCGGACGAAACGATAATAACACGAGTCACTCGTAAAATAGAGAAGTCAGAAGTTTGGCAGGGGCTCGGGAACGTGGCCTCAAGAAAATTTGATTACCGAATAATTCGTACGACGTGCAGTATGGAAAATCGTTTGAAAGGGTGGGAGGGAGAGAAAAGCAGGGAAGGTGTGGAGGTAAAGCTGGCCTCGACGAGGTTTGGCAGCCGTAAGAATACAAATGAGGCTAACTGCTTTTCTACCGCATGACAGATACGCGCGTGTACATTTGGTACGACTGTTAGCCCCTTGCTGATCCCCCTCCCCCCCCCGCCAACGCCGTCCTACTTCTCGCCGAACTCAAATGCGTTCTGTCGCGCCCCCCCCTTCCCCCTCCCCGACTCTCGACGAAAGCTCCGCATCCCACGCATACACATATGAATGCCGCATATACTCCGCCGCGGGGTGCACGTCTATGGAAATACACGCAGACGTGTTCCCGGTAACGTACGTGCTCGTCCACTCCCCTAATTTTCGCACTCGAAGAAAATATCGGAAGATTTTTATTCCCTCGTCCGCTGCTGCTGGACCAATCGAAAAATTAGCCGCCGCATCAGTTAAGGAGGTTTTAACGAAAGTACGAAAATGAATTGTTGCTATTGATTTGTTTTTTTTTTTACCATACTCCATAGAGTTTTTCGATAGCTAAATTTCAAGTAGCATTATCGATAAAATAAGCGAAAATTATATTTCGATAAAGTGTGCTCAACATAAACCATAGAGAAACTTTTAACATGCGCTCTCTTTTATCCAAAATTTTTTTATATTTATAGAGTGAACCTCCAAATAATCTAAAATATCTCACGCGTTCATTAGCGTGCAAGGTTTAATTTTTTACCATAAAAATATCTAGTCATCGAACTTTTCAGTGAATTATTTAATTGTAATATCAGGTATGACACTTATACGTAAGTTAATCCAAGTCAAATTATAAATTAAAAAATCAAAATCACTTTTTAACTATCCGTGTTGGGTCAATATTTTACATTTAGAAATTAGTATATTTGATAAACAAGATTTATTCAGTCTTTAAAAATAAGCCAAACAGTATCTCATTTGACTAGTAAGTATTGAAGCAGACTACTGCTTTTCTTTACTAGCCCTGAAAACACCCAAATTATTTCACATTTTTGGAGTTGATGAAACGTTGACAAAAATAAATAATTCCTTAAATAAAGAAATGTTTGTCCCGTAAAAGTATCATATTCATTACGAATTTTCCACGGCCTTTTGTAAATTGTTCAAGATATTTTATAATAAATAATAAAACGGTACAACGTATGATTTTCAACATACAAATACTATCTTTTTGACAAACAGTTGTGAATCTTTGTTTGACTCATCAGTTAAACTACCAATCCACAACATTTTTTATTATTCGAAAAATTAAATATGAATAATATTAATAAAACTTTTTTAAATACATACTATCTACTATTTACGAAAAATTGTTCACTCTGGTGCAAATGAATTAAAAAAAAAATTGGGTGGACAATAATTATAGATTTTCTTTCTATAAGCGATAATTGACTATTCATTATCTGTACAGTAATTAATAAACAATTTGCAAAACGCATGTCGCTTTTGCAATGTGAAATTAAAAAGTCTTGCGTGTGGAAAAAAATCTAGTAACAATGGATACTCGGATTCGCACAAGATATACGAACGAGAGTATGAAAAAAATCGTTCGAGCACTCGACGATGGTCAGAAAAAAGAGATATGGGTGCATGCGTTTTCAAACACTCGACGAGAGGAATAAACGAGCCAAAAGAGGAAATTCATACCTCTATAAATGCGAAAAAGGAAGAGAACGGTTTGGCCTCGAACCCGTGGAAGCCTTTCATCCCTTAGGGGAACATGGAAGCGTGCACATTTTACTGAAAGAAAAACAAAAATTTTTTTTATCGACATGCGTGATCGGGATAGACAGGAAGCAAAATTAAAAAAAAAACACATTCTTTTTTTATTCGAAACTGAACGAACGTTCGATCATTCGCGAAAGCTTCAATCTTCTTGAATTGCAATTTTTTTATACTATATACACATACGTGTGTGTTTATACAATATATTTCAGTCAATTTTCTCGTATAACTTACGCGTTTTATAATCATAATTATTCGAATTTATTTTAAAGTTACTCGGACTATTGTTCCTATTAAATCCTATACTGAAACAGACATGAGACCTTTAATGGATTTATCGGAATAAACCGCATTATGCGGAGCGTATTAACTTTTGGCCACTCTGTACTCACTAAAAAAAATTCAACGTGCGATGCTTTGGAAATAATGACCTTGATGTTTGATACATTCATTTTGTTTTGCAAAAATTTTCGGGAATTACCCATTATAAAGTCGATATTACATCGAGGACACGGAAAGATATCGCCATTTGAAATGTTGAGATCTTCCTATTTTCGATTCTCGAAAAATCAGTCTGGAGGTCCTTGAACACGCTCAATTTTCTCAGCTTACTTTTATTATAGCTTGCACGTATAATAATTTGAGAAAAACTTCCAACACAATTTTCTACTATTTATATCAAATATATACCTGGAAAAATATACCTGAATAGTTCGGGGATCATAAACATTAAAAAAAAGAGAGAGAGAAAATTCGTCGAGCGTAACGAGGAAAAAAATTCCAACTTTCCGAAAATACCTCGACTATTTTGTTTACCCATAATGATTCGTCGAGGTCGAGGGAAAAACCGAACTCGGTCTTCATTGTTCGGTTTATTGACTAAATTTGGAATCAGTAGACCGGTATAAAGTGTCGGGATAAGACGTGTCGGGTGTCTTGCAAGGTAATTCGTTACCGAAAAACATTTCGCAAAAATTCAACAAGTTCAATTGAGTGTAAATTCCAGTGTAATTTTCAATCATACGAAAAGTGAATAGTGTTTAATATTTCAAATTTATAATATCGTTTCGAAATACTTGAAAAAAATGTCGGTGTGGATAAAAGTGCTGTTCAATTGATGCAAATAATCTCGATCTCGCTATTTTATTCTACGTAGTATAAATTTCCGTTACATTAAACGTATGGAGTCTTTTAAATGCGAATGAACAGTTTTTTAATAGCGGTTTTGCTTCGAATAATTTGATTTTTCGTCATAAATTATTAGTCCTATATATTTTCAGTTACTCATATATGTATATTAGATGGTTCGTTTTTTAATTTCATTTAAAAAAATACAAAAAATATTGAGTTTTGGATCGTGGTGGTGAATAAAGTGCGAGGCCCACGGAACATATTAAGCAGAAAATCAGGCAGATTCGTTTCGTGTCCATGAATCACCCTCCATAAAGCTGATTTCGTCAACAGAAAGGTAAGACATCGCTGATTGAAATTTTCACGGGTCTATACGAGACCCAGTGTAACTCGCTAAATTTCTTGAAATTTTTTTTTCGATTTTAAGAGCCTATTCGATCGGAAATTTTCTGTAGATAACGAAATTGTTAATTATTCGGGGTGAAATCCAAGAATTCATATTGAATGAGCCAAAAAATTGATTTTTGGATCAGTTTTTTCAATTTTTCAATATGAATTCTTGGATTGCACTCCGTATAAGTAACATTTTTGTTATCTACAGGAAATTTTGCGGTCAAATATTTTATTTTAAAAAAGACACGAAGCTCATAATCAATTAATCGGAATATATGAAATATATGCACCTAGAAGAATTATAAAATATCAATTCTTCAAACTGGTCGAAAAGGCAAAAGCGGCCGCGTTGCTGCTCGTAATTGTTAAAAATGAGATACGACAATTTCATGAAAAGTTTTCGAGGCGCGAGAGGTTCGCACAGTTGGATAATTCTTGTCTTCTCGCTTCGTTTTTTAATTTTTTTAAAATTCATCCGTTGCGGAGGGACAAATATACGTTATGTATATAAATGGATATGATTGTACCAGCAGGAGAGATAATATAGCGCAAGAGTAACGCGAAACTCATTACGAATGCGCGTCGTTAACGAGCCTGCGACGTTCCAATTATACCGCCGCGAAAATCCTATCCGGTCCGGGAGCGAAAGAGAGAGTCTTGAAAAAAAGGCGAGATATATAATATGCATATGGAGGGAGAGAGAGAGAGAGAGAATTCGCATGAAATTATTTGGTTACCATACTCTTTGGTTTGACAAACAGGTAACGAGTTTTCTTGGCGAGTCTCGAAAAGCGATCTGTCGTTTTTGAAAAAGAAAAAAAAAGAATATACGAGAGAAAGAAGCGATACAGCAGCTTGAAGATCATTCGACCATAATCATTTTGTGGCTGCAATTTGGCGAGTGGAACTTTAACGTTTACCACTTAGTGATAACGACGCTCATCAATTTTATTCTCTAATTTGTAATCAATGAGGACCAATAATTCGTCGTGCACGCTTTTTATTCGATTCGCTACCGTGTTATTGCGCTTATCGGGAGTTTAAGACCAATTAGTATATGAACCGCATTTCGAAACAAAACATATATCTAGATACTCGCGATTACCTGAAATTTTTTAAATAAATTTGGCTCTTGCCACCTCCTTTTTTTAAATATATATATTTTTTTCATTTCTCCATAAACTACTCTTATATGACTCTTATACAATTACACGCGTATCACGCAAAACCGGTAAAGTGCATCATATCATTAGCCACAGTGAAACCATTATTCGAATTTACGAAGATATTTTACTCGTTTATTTATATAAACATACACTTGTGTTAGGGGATACGGGACGCTTTTCGTTCACACATCCCTTGTTATGGTCATTCAACGATTGATAATTGTATTCAAACATGAGAGGGAATTAGTCAATTCGCTGACCTGCGAATAATAATTCCCTCGCACACAGCAAACGTCCGTCACTACTGTGCACCGAATTCGATTGTGAATACCGCACACGTTTAACATGTCGCATTGGAAACGACTTCCTCATATACGTATATCATTGTGTTCGCCAAAAATTTTTGTATGCAAACAGAAAGAGAGATAAAATCGTCTCTGCTTTCTTTGACAAAAAACGCAATTATATGAAGAAGATTTTTTTTAAAGCATATATTACACACTCTTCTGTGTAAGATGGAATTCAAATATTTTCACATAAAAATACGTCACAACATATTGAACTTTTTAATAAACTTTTTGTGTTATATATATATCTCTTTTGCTTTCATTCTATTTTTTAAATACTTCAATTATTTGAAATCGGGGCATTTTTCTTAGAGAACGAAAGTGAGAAAACACAATAGTATATGAATTTTATATACAAAGTTTCAAATGAAATTGATACAGAGTATACTTCTGCAAATCCTATAATTAAGGTGATTGCACAATTGCATCGTTTAGTTCACATTTTGTTAAAATTTTCCATGTACTTTATATTTAACATCGTATTCGTACGTGTGTTAATTTTTAGGAGGTTTCATTATGCAGAAGTCGAGATATTTATTGTAAAAATCACATTTTTTTGAATCCTTCCATAAGAGCGCATGTTAAATATTGCGATAAATATCTCATCTTCTACATGGTGAAGCTTCTTAAAATTTTACACACATTTTTATACAACATCGAAGAAGCTTTGTTTAGTTTTTGTTCTTAAGTCTGAACAAAATTTTTTATTTATTTTGTTAATTACATAACAAGTACACGTCACCTTGGATGACCTTGTATGACCTTGAATTTTTACTCGCAAACCATTTTTTACGTGAAAAAAACTTTTACTGCCATGGCCATATCACCTTAAACGAAAAATTACTGGACTATATTTTCGTATAGTTATAGATACCAATATTAACTGAAATATTTGTTGAACCTCTAATGTTTTTGAACCAATACTTTTCATCATTTTGAAAAACTATACGTGTCACAATTGCCTACTTTGGTTGATGGAAATTTAGTTTCGAAATGAGTAAATTAAGGTGGCGATTGTTCCATAACAGTCAAATAAAAAAGTTATGTGCCATTTTTTCTCACGTACCCATGAGTAGTTTGCGAGCCTAAGTAAATTAAGAAAAGTTATAAATTATCTCGAGAATAGCATACTCGAAATACAAGGTCGTCCATGGTCAAAAAAATTTTGTTAGATTTTTTTTAAAACTAAACATACATTCATGTTATGAAGTTTCACCATGCCGAAGTTGAGATATTTGTTGTTAAAAATCGCAATATTTAACACGTGCTCTTATGGCGAAGTACCGAAAAATGCGATATTTGCCAACAAATCTCTCGACTTATTCCGTATGATAAAACGATCTCAAATTTGGTACACACGTGCACACTGCGTCAAAGAACGTCTATTCAAATTTTTATCAAATTTTAATTTTTAACGATTTCACGACACAGCCAACTTAAGCTTGAGAGAAGGCAATCGTGACAAAATTCATCGCGATTATAAAAAAAAGCAAAAATAATCAAATTTGATACTTAGATATAAAAAAAGTGGGTGAAAATAGTGTAGAAAACTATGAAACTCGGGAATTTATGTTGGCGAGAAGTACACGATGATAAAATTCATGGGGATGGTATTAAAAAAAAAAAGAATCCGCTTTGGCACACCGAAACAAAATGGCAGCGGGCTGTTGCGAAGCGTATAAGGTGCGCTGGGCGGTAAGTACAGTGTCTTGAGCAGGAGGGATGCGGAGGGTGCACGATAGAGGTTTTCTTGGTGCGGAAGCTGCCGGGGCTTATTTGGAGGAGGGAAAGGAGGGGGGGGGGAAATACTATATATAGTTCGGCATCGCGGCGGCGGCGGTGGCGGGGACCTCCTCTTCGACGGCGACTCTCCTATGCTCACCGTTCTAACCACCCCTTCGAGCGAACTAGGCGGAGCACTCGCGACTATGAAGCACTGCTCGGGCGCTTCGTGCACATACAAGCTTTTTCTCCGCTTATTGCTTCCTTCGAATACCTCCCGTACGAACCTTCTATCTTGTTATATGCGCAACCAAACCTCTGACCACCGCTCGCCCTTTGCACACACCGGTTGATGCTCTTGTCATTATGTTTCAGGTCTTTCACGCTTTATATTCTATATATATTTATAATAAGGTGTGTTTCTATACTATTATGTATAAGTATGCGCGTGTACGCTCAGGGAATAAGTGGCGCAGACGAGCAGGAGGGGGAGCTGGATAGAAAATTATTTTTCTCGGTTTTATTCGGCTATTTTCGCGAGTTTCTTTTTTTTTATCGCTGCGTCAAGTAGTTTCAGTCGTTTCTGGAGATGACACACGATGATAAGGGAGAAAATGAGGAATTATTGTTGGCATCGCCGACTCGCATTAATCCTCGCGCGTTGCACCTTTGGCTCTTACATGCAAGTTTACTTTATGAGGTATATATAGGATATATTTTATGATGGAGCGGGGTATGTGGATGAGCAGGCGGCAGTGGTAGCAGCAGCGAATTCGGTGGCTCGAAGAATCGCGCAGGACGGTGCGCGGCGCGATGCAATAGCGCGCGGAGAAGCTCATTGCCCGCCCGGTGTGCGAGATAGAGAGTGTAGTCTATGCGTCTCGTTTACGAAGAACGACGGGTCTGGTTTGGCCTCCCACGAAAGTCGCGAACGAATCGGACCCTGCCGCTAGAAATAGAAGCTCCGCCTTCCCCGGAAGCACCGAGTCGCTTCTAAGCTCTACAGTTATTCACGTCTCGCCGTGCAACATTCTCCAAAAGAGCTTCCTCCTTGCCCCGAGCGATATTCTCCGCGGATAAAACGCGACAAGCCGATGCTCTGGGCGTTACCCGCGGCGCATCGCGTCACCGCGCGAGACGAACCTCCTACCTCATGCGCCCTTTTCATCTCCGGGCCTTCCTCTTTTCTCTCCTCATCAGCAATAACTCGCTCTCTCCATATAGCCCCATCAGCAATAATATATATACTATATATGTGCTGTATAAAAGATGTATGAGATAACGAATTTTTTCAAGAACCCGAGTCTCTTACTCTTTTCCGAATACGGCATCGTTCGCGATCTCTTCTCTCTCTCTCTCTCCCATTACAGTCAGTTTAGGCAGGCTACTCTAATGATTCTTGCCCTGTTTTTCGCTTTAACTTGGTTATTTTTACTTTAACTTTTGATTTACATAATGCTCCATATAGTGTAAACTGTCTCTATTGTTAGAGTTATTGAATTTTTAATGATGAGACACATCTGTCTTTTCTTTGTCGCCATGAAATGTATATTTTTATCTCGTATACTTAGCTAAGTTATTTTACTACGTTGTTATTCAATTTACTTATGTATTATTATTATTTTGTAACCTCATTAGCCTAGGGATTATATTCATGGCTTAATAAACGTATCATCATCATCATCATCCCTTTCTATTACTTTAAATTTCATTTAAGGAGGTTCACACGTTTGTTCGCCCGCGCACTCGTTCGTTTTGTAGTATTCGCGTATTTTGAAGATAAGTTGACGAACATTAACATTAACGTTCAAGGTATAGTTTTATAGTTTTATCATTTTCTTTGGAATTTATTGAAAATTTGCACACATCTTCTTAGATATGACATGCATATGTGCATCAAATTTTCAAAGGATTTACCACATAAAAATCGAGATATTTATTGTTAAAAATTTCAATTTTTGGTACTCTTTTGTACATAAGAGCCCGTGTGTTGAATATTGCGATTTCCAATCCTAGATATCTTAAATACTAGATAGTGGATCTTCTTAAAATTTAGCACAGCTCTTTATTGTACATTAAAGAAGGTTCCTTTACTTTTTTTAAAAATTGGTAAGATTTTTTCTTGATTTTCATTGATTTTTGATGGTTTACGTATATAGCAAGTACGTGAAATTTTTAAGCTAAAAACCGCATGGTATAAAGATAAATTGAGATAAAAACTTTTTATTTGATTATACCTTAGGGTGGGTAAAAAAATGATGTTTTTTTTTGTCTTCGGCCCGGTGATATATTTTTATATTTTTTAAGTATGTTTGAGAGTTCCGTGGCCGTGATTACTTCGATAGCATTTGCTACATTGTCATTGCGGAGCTATCTGATAGAAAGTCGAAAAATTTGAAATTAATTCAATCCCATACATAATATACACGTCAGTCTTTTGCTTCAATTTGAACGAACTTTATTCGTTATATCTTTTATTATTTGGCGTTGAGACACTGCCGTGTCTCTTGATGAAAAATAAAAAAGTATAACATGTGCTCGTATATAACAGAGTAAAAAATACTGATTTTGATAATTAATGTCTCAATTTCTAGATGATAAAACCTTAAAACCTTCAAAATTCAATCGTTGAAACCTTAAAATTTAATACACATATGGGTATGCTGTCCAAGAACGTTTATGACAATTTTTACGCGGCTCCTACGAAACGACTGTTAACGAAAAACAACCATCTTTAAGCAATTTGCTTAAAAAGCGTAGGAAACTGCCTCATCAAAACAAATAACACACGAAAGTCTTATTTCTATAGCAACACGGCTATAAGGTATAGAAAACAACATCAACAATAAATATTCCCAGCAAACACAGCAAGAATAATTTTTGTAACTGATATATAACAGTTACAAAACTTGTCTAATTTTTGTAACTGATACATAATAATTGTTACGAAAATGTTGTTTCTGAAGCCTCCTAAAACCTATTGAAATGCCACGTTCACTTTTGAAGCGAACATAGAATAAAATGTAACCACTTTTTTTACAATTAAGAAAAATTCGATGCTATACATATTTTTGACAAATTCGTTTATCAATAACTGATCAAAAGAGTCTAGAGGTTTTTAGTTGATTGAATTGAGGGTTTTAATGTTGTATTGAATTGAAAATTGTTTTTTGAGTTTAACGAACGCGACATAGAATAATCCGGATTTGGAAAAGCGAGCAATTTATTTTTTCAACGTATCGTAAATTAAAACGATTATCCTTGGTAGACTTTTTTTAAAATTGTTAAGACCAAAAGAAAAAAAGCAAAAGAAAAATTGAACGTCTTAAAAAAAGGGGAGAGAGAGAGAGAGAGAAAGAGATTGAGAGGGAGAGAGAATGGTCCAAGCGTTCGGGACAATCAATCCTTTGCGGATAAGTGGTGCACGAAATCTGTAATTCACGTGTACACAATGTGCACGGAGCGTGATGTATTTCGGAGTCGTGCGCTGTCGGGAATCACGAAGCCGGCCCCCGCTCGTTTCTCGTTTTATAGGTAAAAAAGGAGAATGAGGAGGGAGAGAACGAGCGGTTATAACGCGGAAGGAAGGGTGTGGGCGCAGCCTCGGACTCGTGACAGAAATTACTAAACGCCGCTCGAGCGCCGGGGCGAGAATGTAGGTGCGTAGGGTGAGGAAGCAACAGCGGCGGCGGGCGGTAGCTTCCGTGTGGAAAGAGCGAGGCGTCGAGATTGGAAAAGCGGTGCGAGGATGAACGCGCGGGAAGCAGGCGGCCGTGATGCTGTTCCGTGGCGACGGGACGAGCGCAGCCTGCTCTGTCTCCTGCTCGCGTTCACGCTGCGCGATGCGAGTCCCCTCGAACGCGTGCATATAAACGTGCGCAAGGCTTTTGCTTCGAGCGGGATATTGCGAAGCTGCCTTGCATCCGGAGAGCGTTGCTCAGCGATCGAGGATGGAAAGAGCAGGCTCTACCTCGTCAAAGATTGACCTCATCGCTGATGCTTCGTTCCCCGAGTCGCTCTCTCTCTCTCTCTCTCTCTTCTCTCTCTCCGCGTCGTTCCTTCGGAACAAAAGCGAGCTTCGCCCGGACCAAAGTGACGTCGTGCGACCAATGTTTGCGTCGCGCATGCACGTCTCATACTCGCGCGATCCTATACAGACATATTTCATATATAATGCATGTTGCTCGTACAGAGATGTGGCGGGAAAGCGTGCGCGCGCTCCTATATCGGCCCGTTACGTTCTCTCGCGCCTCGCGCGCATATTAATCTCTTGGACCGCACATCAGCAGCCTCCAGCAGGATTCGCCACGGTGTGCACGAGAATCTCGTTCATCGTAAACGTGCACTTCATCTCACTCGTAGCGATGGTAGCGGCGGCGGCGGCGGTGGTGGTGGTGGTGGTGGGAACAGCAGCTAACCGGGCTAACCACCTACATAACGCCCGGGGCAAATTGGCAAATCTGCGTGTACCCGACGTTATCGTCTCCCGTTCTGCTTATAGCCCCCTCTCTCTCTTCTCCCCTCCCCGGCACCCCTCTGTGCTCGTTTATTCGCTCTCCATCATCTCTTTCGCTCTATATTTCTCGGCATTGGCACACCGCCTCGTCTGCGCCCTCTTACCCCTGCTTGCTGCCGCGCTATACTCGCTCGCGAAAACCCGCGATCGCGCGAGAACGTGCGTTCCCCGTTTTTGAGAGCCTGCCGATTCTTATACCCTCCCTGGGCATCGAGTCTATGCGTATATTTTCGATTATTATTACTCATCGCGGTATCGATTTAACGGTCGTTGATCGATATCTGACCGCACGGCGATCCCGCGATGTCATTATTTTATATTTCAAATATGATGAGCGATCTGTCAAGCGTGTGGCTATATTAGCAAATGCGGCGTGTATCGTCAATGTTCATCCGGAGCGTTCCTCTCTCGATCTCTGTATTTCTATTTCTATGTCAGAATTAGCACAGGTGCATTAAATTTCATGAGCGACATTTCCAACTGCTCTTAAAATCATCATTGGGGAATAATTCGGTGATCGGGGTGCGGCGTATCGCGATTTTCCAGGATTAATGTACGTAGTCGAGTACGCGGATAGATGAGGGGTATATGAGGGATGAAGCAGAGAGGATGAGCAACAGAGTGTCGAAAACGTCGAGAGGAGTGAGCGAAAATAAGGGGGAAGCGGATGAAGGAGGAGGAGGAGGGTAGTCGATCGCGCGTGTGCTGGAGTCCGGTAGCCAAAATAGCTGTCGCTGGTAACCGGTGCTCGGGAAAACGGGCCGAGCGCGAGCGAGATGAGGCAAAAAGAGACAGCGAGGAGAGATGGATAATTGTGTTGGCCCCGCGGCTAAATGTCCAGAGTTGCAAAGAGAGACAGAAATCACGGGGACGTGCGTGGTTTTGCGGTTAACATTTCTGACCGCCGAACACCAAAGTTCGAATTGAACTGTCACCATCAGCGCACAACAATCCGAGGATAAACAGAGACGGAGCAACACCGGCAGCACCAGCTGGGCTTTGGGAAAGAGCTTCGCGGAATCTGCGTTATACTCTTTCTCTCTCGGCCATATCGCGCGCGTCACGTGCCCTCAAACCCGCCCGGTGACGACCGGCAAACACGTTGCCGCAATAACTGCGCTCGCTACTCAGGAAATTTTCTAAATACTCATCATCGTTCTCCTCTACCGCGTCCGTCAATTCAATGCGAATTTCACTCCGATTATGAGATTGCCCATGCAATATCTTATTCCCGATCGTTTACCGGAATACGAACCGCAGAGGATTTCTGCCTGCCACAGAGCTCATTTCACCCTTGACCCTTGCCAAGATCCTTCTTCGTCTCTACGCTCTTTTTTTTTTCTCTACATTTGCTGCTTCGTCGCGCTCGCTGCCGGCGCGTCTTCCCCTCAGACTGTAAATCAAGAAGGACGGAAATAATTGCCGGAGACAAAACGCTTTCCCGGTTCGCCTTTTGCAATGATTTATTATACATCTTGTGAAAATTGAACGAACGCAACGGTTACATTATTATATCTGCGCATAGCCATCAGGTGGCAGTCGAAGTGCTATCTTGCTCATTCGATTCGCACTTTTTTACTCATTCCCACGACCCCCCGTTTATTCACGACTTACAGAAATAAGGATTTTTTTTCGACTGCGGGTCCAAGGCTCGACGGCTCTCTCTTCGTTTCGTTCGTCCTGGCGCGACGTCGAGGTATCAATGCGCCAGGGAGAGCCTGCCGAGTGCCGAGAGAGATCCGGAGAAAAGCGTTCACGATTGGCTTAACCTCGGGATATTTTTCCATCCCACCGGACAACGCGTTACATTTTTATATTTCGTCCCGAGAGCGCGTATATCGCGAATGTTTTCGTTCCACGGGATATCACAGGAATGTTTCGTCTCCTCTTTCCGGACGGGAAATAGAGACGAGGAGAAAAAAAGCAACGAATACTTGTCGCGTGATCGTAAAAATATCGTTTCACACCTCGGATCTTCGCTATCATTCGCCTCTCGTACTATCAGAGGCTCAGAAATAAAATTGTTCTGCAACGACAAAATTCTTTGCTCTCTTTCCTTTGCAAGCTCTCTCTCTCCCCACTCGGTGGATCGACGTCCTGGCTCCGATGCTCCAACCATTTAGACTCAACGACCGTTCTTACTCCTCGTTTTTCGCCTCTCGGACAATCTCTCTAATAAAGAAATCTCGACGAGTACTTTTGTGACAGAGGACTTATTTCGCAATTGACCATTGACGATGATAAGAATTTACAGCGAAAAAGCACTTCACGATATTTATACAGACATCGCATTTTATCGTAGTTAATATTTATACGATTAACTTATACGATGAATTCATATCCAGTTAGGATATAAATTGTCAAGATTATCCAATTGTCAAGTTCGTGCAAACAGTTAATTCCGAATGTTCAATTCTTATATACAGCAATTTAGACTGCTTTAGAGAGTTCCAAATTTTTTGCATCTTAGCTATAATATATAGACTATAAAAATTTTTTAGTCGTTCCAAAAATTGAATAAATATAAATATTAAAAAAAATTCTCGGGCATTCCGCATGTAATTCGCTTAATTTGGTTTCGATGAGTTTGCAGAATTGTTAGTAAGCCATTCAGTAGAACGATTCCAACATATAGACAACAAATTTTTTTATGTACCCAATATAGGATAAAAAAACATTTCAAATATTTATTAAATTATAACATTTACAATAAAATATAGCTCGCATATACCTAATGAATGTTTGGATAGTGTAAACCACGAGTATAAGGAATAGTAATAATAAAAAGCGGAGACATTCAAGTAGCTATAAAGTTTTCTTAATCCCATTGGAAGGGTTCACACGCCCTTCCGGATCTTTCGGTATATATCCCGCTCGTTCGGGCTGAGCCGTGTCCCTTTCCGGATGTCGTTATACTGTGGGCTATTCACAGAAGAAGAAGAAGAAGCTCTTTCCATCTCCTGAGAGTAACACCGTTTCTACGAGCATACAATCATGACACACGCTCTAAACGAAACAGAGGCTTTTTATACAATATATATATAAATGTATACAAAAAGGAGAATCTCAGCCGTGTGCCGACACGTCGAGAAGTAAGACGTCCGTCCAACATTTAGCCCTTTCGCTCTTTCTTGGCGCCCTACGACATATTTACGACGACTACACTTGCCTCTCCCTCACTCTCTCTCTCTCTGCGCATGTTCTTATTCTCTGGGCTGTCTCTCCATCTTGCTCCATGTGTTAGTCGTCGAAGAAAACTCGAGCAGGAGGGAAAGAGAGGTCTAGAGAGAGAGAGAGAGAGGGAAAGACCAGTGAAAAATGGCTCCGTCGACAATTAACTGAAATCACAGAGGCCCTGGACGTTTGTCACTGCCTCGTGCTTTCTCTGCCTGCTGACTATATTCAGACAATGTCACTTATACCATCGCACGCCTAAACTTACCGCCTCCGCACTTTCATACGCCATCGCGTCTTAACAGCTGTAAAACCGCTTCAGCACTCCGGAATAAGCTGCTTCTGCGTTGCCCCCAGCATCTCGCCCGTTGACGAACGACCACGAATATATTTTGAAATCCGAAACTTTGTACAAACTCCTCTATATTTTTCGTAGTTCGTATTCTTCTTCTTTTTCTTAAATCTCTTTTTTCAGATCGACGCTTCAGACGTCTTTCGTTAAACTATATATTTCGTCTTTCCGCATTTTAAGCCAAAATTAGTTTTTTGTATGTACTCGATGGGTGGAAATGGCCGCTATATATATTTAGATATTTATGTTTATAAATATATGCCTTGAATATGTTGCAATATCATGATTTTTTTTCTGGATCCTTTTTTGGCACATTCATATATGAAAACGCAATCGACATAGTAGCGATTATTCTTTTTTGTCATTTAGGGAAAACAAAAATTTATGATTTTTTTGTTTTATACTACATGCTAATTCTTTATAGGAAGTCAATTCTTTTTGGTCAGTATTGTGAGAATCAAATGAAAGAAGCAGGGAACAGAGGAGACATTTAGATTATGTTTAAAATAAATTTTTCAAATTTTGCATTTTCGATTAATCCTAATATTAAATTAATGTCCGTTTGACGTAAAGATAAGGTAAGCGAGAATCGAGAGGTACTTGATCTTGTTTGGCGTTTAGCGAAAATGAAGAAATGGAGGCGGGAGGACACGCTCTTTGACACGATCGCAGCCGTAATAACAGGATTAAGCAATTAAGCGGTCCCGACGAGGAAAGAAGGCGCGAGAAAGGAAGGGAGGAAGGAAGGACAGAAGGAAAGCAAAAGCGAGCGAGGGCGTTGCGAAGATTTTTTAATCTTATTGTCTCTCTCTCTCTCTCTCTTTCACGCTCTGGGCGTGCGTTCCCCTTTTTTCCTCTCGCATCAGAGGCGCGTGCTTGTCCACGCTCGTCCATGCCGACTCATCAGCTAAGCTCGGAAAAGAATAAAAAGAGAGAATAACGTTGAGAAAAAAAGCGGAAAGAGTTACCGGAAAAATAAATTTACCGAAAAGCATCGTGAGCGACGGATTAAATCGCTGATTAAAGCTTCTCGTTTTTTCTTTTTTCCTCCCTTCCGCGTTTTATCATTCTCTCTCTCTCTCTTTCTCTTTTTTTTCGTCACTCTTCCTAAGCGATCGCTGTCGCGGTTCCTCTCTTCTCGTTCCTGTATCAATCGATAAATTACCGCGGCTTCTCGCTTCTCACGACCGAGCTATTCTCTCTCTCTCTCCCTCTGCTTGACTGCTCCTCTTTTTACTCTTCCGTTTCTCTCATGCTGCTTCTCACTACTCTCTCGACGCTCGAACCCGACATCCATCCCAACCCGAGTTATTTTTCTTTTTCTTCCTCCTCTACCTTCCTCTTTTTTCTTCCTCCGCTGCTCTTTCTTTTTCTTGCTTTATTTTCCTCCTCCTCCTCCTTTTTTTCCCACTCGCGTTGCTCTTTCCCCGTTCGCGCGCGTTTACTCTTCGCCGATGCTACCGAAGAATTATCCTCGGCTCGACAAATTTATAGATCTCTCCACTCGCGACTTTATCGCGACAGTTAAACGCGCTCGTGAATTAGGATTAAAACCCGTGGTGATCGCGCGCGGTTTCTTCACGTCTCGTTTCTTCTCCCACCCCCCCCTCTTCCCAGCTTTAACCGTAATTTTCTATACGCAACATTCTGACGTTACAAGAAATAACATTTTTCTTACTCTCCCTCGATTTTCGATCTAATTTATCAAATTATACACATTTTTTTAAATTTTACTTTTATTAGTTATTAAATATGTGAATTTTGCCCTATTATCTTCCTTTATACGCGAAAAGAAAATGTTGGATTATTTTATATGTTTTATTAATTTTTTTGTGTATAGAAGACATAAATAATATTTGGCATATATAATATGGCATATAAATATTGGAGTTTAGGTATAAAAGAAAACCTATGCAAATATGTGCTCTTAATATTAATATTAGGTTGGGATGCATCACAGTTCTCGATTTTTCATAACATTAACATCGTAGAAATTACGTTCTCTCCTTATGACTTTTGTAACTACAGCTAAAGATAGCTAGACAAAAAGTCCTAGTATACTTTTATATAGAGGAAGTTAACACTTTACAAAAAAGATCTTTTAATATTTTTTTGATAAGTCCTCTTATTCAAAAGTTATTCACTGTCAAAGTTAGTTTTAACGTCAATTATTTGACCGATTTTTCAATGTTACAGCTTTCATCGTTTCATTACCTTGTACGTGGTTATTTTTTCATTCTTTTGACCAAAAATTAATATATGTGTTAAGAAATGTTTACGAAGTAACTTACAAATTTTACCAGATGATTTCGACAAAATTTACCGGCTTCTAGAAATTTTTACCAGGTTTCGCAGGCGCACATGTTGTATTATAATCCATAAAATTCCGAATTTTTGGCGATTCCATGATCGAGAAATGTTATAGCTGAATGTGTAGGGTAAAACCGATTGGGCTATCATATTCAAATGTAAAGTAAGACGTCACGACGATGACGAAAAGTGGTCTCAATACATAGCAATTTTGGTATGGCTCCTCTGGAAATGTGACTAATTATGGGTTTCATTTTGATTTACATTGTATATGAAAAGTATTTATGAGATGAATATTTATTTTCGCATCATCTGCAACAGTTTGAAATTTTTTTAATTTTGTTAAATTTTTTATTCACAATAGTAATTAGACATAATATATTCATGATCTGAAGGTGATATTGCTATAACAGCAAAAGCACAAATTTTTGTCTTAGTTTTTCTCACGTACAAAGTGGTTTGTGAGTAAAAATTCATTAGGAAAAGTTCTGGCAAATTGTCTAAAGAACAACATACTCGAAATACAACGTCATTCAAGGTGACGGGTACTTGCTATGTAATTTAAAAAATTTTTTAAAATTAAACAAAGCTTCTTCGATGTTGTATAAAAATGTGTGCAAAATTTTAGAAAGCTTCACCATGTAGAAGATGAGATATTTATTGTTGAAGATTGCAATATTTAACACGCCCTCTTATGGAAGGATTCAAAAATGTGATTTTTACCAATAAATATCTCGACTTCTGCATGATGAAACCTCTTAAAAAATCCCCTTGAGTGACCTTAAACCAAATTTAACCTTAACTACACGGTGTCGATTCTATCGTAGGGTACCTTAATTGACGTTTTTGTTGTTATAATAATAAGTCTTTAAAAAACTTAGCAAGCATGCTGTCCCAATAAAGAATCTTTCATCAATTTTTCCTCAACAACTGTGCAATCTGTTCATGTGCTTGCCCCATTTTTTACAGTACGAGAATAATGTTTTTGGGACCATTTTACTTATGTTTGAACAATGTATTTTGAAATTGTCAAATAAAATTCGATGCTTTGTCAGTCGTTGTACCCATATTCATAGTTTGAATGGTTGGGATATAACAGCTAACTTTGTGCGATTTCAATTATTGCGGAAAAAAAACAAGTGATAAAAAAATTATTTTGATAAAATCGTAACTTCGGCATCTAATTGTCAATGATACATAAATCGTAAGTAGTTGACTTATTTTTTATTAGATAGAGAAAAAATTGAATATCCGGGTCTTAATCAAGTTTTCCCTAACCCTAAAATCAATTTAATATTAATTATTGAAAATGTGAAATGGTTAAAATTTGTCAAAATTAGTTTAGAGATGATATATAAGAGCGATGGCTGCTCTCGGCTGTAAATTACTACTTGCCTCGAGTCGCTGTTGTGTTTCTTGACATCCAAAATGACGAATAAGACATTTTCAGGGCCCTTCCAGTTATAACATACTGAAATATCGAAGATCATTTCAAAACATGTATTCAAAGTATATAAGTAGAAAAATGTCATGAATACGGCCCAGCATAATATTGCATGGAAAGAAGAAAACATCCAGATTTTCGGTCGGCAAGTCTTTCATCGAGAACTTGGTATTATTTATCTTGAACAAAAAAAGAAAAGAAAACGCGCGAAAAAGAGCATTTGACAATTATTCTGTAATTTATCAAAGCGTCCATGAAACAATGGAGCAAACGCGAGAGTCCGTCTCTCCTCCCTTATTTCGCGTCGTCTGCAGGTCGCATTCGCGACTGTCTCAAGTACAATCGGTGTCCCGAGTGTATCGAAAAAAAACTTCTTCTGTACGATAACCACGATATGGTATTTCCATCATTGAAAGACTTTGAAAAATGATGAGACTGCAACGTGTTGGTGCAAAAAATGATATAAATAACGGAGAGCTAGATGTTCAAAAAATATTGAAATATTTTGGAGGGATTGTTTTTCAAGGACACCCGGTATGAAAGAAATTGCATTCGTGGTATGGCTAAAGGTTTCAAAGGCACGATCGAGTGAATTTTACCACAAGAAAGAGAGAGGAAGAGCGAGATAGCGCGTGGACAAACAAAACTATCTCATTGTGTGTTAATAAGATTCTCATCGTTTTTTCTGCTCACTTCTCTTCTTTCGGTCTCTCTCGCGAGAGGGTTTGTCCGAAATGACCCTGACGTTTTCTTAGCGATCTCGCGGCATTCTTTTTCTCTGATTCTCAGAGACTCGAATTTTTCTGCAATTCCACCGAAATAAGATGCACCAAGTCATTTTTATATAAAATTATATATATAGAAATAATAAAATAAAGTAAATTGTGATTTCTGAATGTATATAGACTGAGCGTAGAGCCGAAAATAGAGGAAGGGCCACTGAGATTTATGTAAATAACGACGAGGGAATATTTGTGAGAGAGTATAAACCGAAATGAGGTCTTTCCCTGTACGAATATCCTGAAAATTATCGCGAAAATTCGGGGACCAATTTTCAGGAGCTTAGCGAATATTCCACCTCTGAAAGCTCTTCTCGTATCCTTTCTCCCTCTCTCTCACTCTTTTTTCTCTTTCTCACGCGAGAGCTGCAAAATACGCTCCTCCCGGAGCCAGCCACTTTCACGAGAGCAAGAACCCTATTCACATATTGGATCATATCGTATCTTCTCTCTCTCCCTCCCTCCCTCCCTCTCTACTCCTCTTTTTACACAACATGAATAATGCATCTGTATGAAATCACCCATACTCTGTACTTCGATGCTTCGCAAGATACACGCGGGAGAAAATACTTTGGAGAATGTTTTTCTGCTCCGGCAATTTTTGTACGTAATTTTTCACTCGTTTACTGTATCCAAAGAGCTAAATATCATCATAATTCTTTTATCGAAATATTTAAACGGAAATTGTAAAATTTTGTAAAGAAGTCTCGCATGGAGAAAATAAAAGTTTCGCTCCTAAAATTGTTGTCTCTCGCTTGGTGAATTTTAATAGACAAAAATAAGTTAATTTTTAGAGATAATTTTTTGCCTTGGTATTTTGTTTTTTTTTCGGATTCACTCTCAGTTTTGTGCTGTTAATAAAAATAATTTTTTCACCTCTCAGACTGGAGCGCGAACGTCAAACTCGCTCGGGCGTGAAACTGGACTTCTTCTTTCTCTCTTTCTCTTTCTACTCTCCCATTTCTTCTCGCAATCTCTCCTCCTTTTCTTCTTTTTCCACCGAAATCTTGCTGCTCCCAATTAAAGGCGCCATATATTTCACTTTAATCGAGGTAAGATCGTTTTACCGCGTTAACTCGAGTATACCCGTGGAATTTTGCACTGCGATCGTCCAAACCGCGATTTATTACACGCGGGAGTTCTTTTCGCTCGATTTTTTTCTCCTCTCAGATTATCATTCTACGCAACCTCCGACTTTTTTTTGCTTCTCTCGTATTCGTATTTGCACACTTCGTTATTCTAAATATTTCACTGAAATTTTGGACCAGCCACAAACATATATTTTCTCAATTTCCAGTAAACTTTTGTAGAAAAGTATATACCTAAATAAATAAAACTTTAATGGTACTGAAATGAAATATTCCTGAAATGAAATATACACAAGTATTTGTAAAATTTAAAAAAAAAACAGCTTGCCCATGTGAAAGTCAAGATGTTTATTATTGTTGAAAATCACAATTTTTTGCACCTTCCCTGCTTAAGAGTCTATACGTTAAAATTGCAACTTTTATCCCTGAATATGTAGATATTGTTTCAGTATTTCAGTACAATTCTGAAGAACGACGTGTTATTTACATAATTTTTAAAAAATTATCTTTAAAAATATTTATCTCGTTTATCGTAGTATAAAAAATAGTGGATTCGTGATATGCTTCAATGATAATAATTAATAATTAAAGATTCATACACATCGAAAGAATCATTGTTACAGAATCGTCGACCAGAAGTTTTGTCGATGCTCTCTCATAAGTCATCCAGAAAATCTAGAGAATTCATTTTCTCGACAATAAGGAATCGTTTTTCGAACCTCTTGTTTCTTTGCTCATCTTTATATTATATATTTCTACCTTATTATAGAAAAGCCTGTCACCAATTTAACAAAAAAAAAACGACACTGTACACATGTTTAAATAAATTTAAGTTTATGGTGAAAAACCTTCAAAAGTTACGATCGTACGAGAATCTCCTTTGAAAAAACAGTGACTTTCAATTATATTTTATTCGAATTAATTAGCACGAGAGAGCTCGTATTACTCGATATTAGGTATTTTATTCCTGAAATTCCGGCAAGGAGCGAGAGAATAAGAGTCCAAGTGTCAGGAGAGTGTCGCCGAGATAAATCTCGGATTACCGCGCGCGCGACCTCACTTCCATCTCTCTCTCTCTCTCTCTTTCTGATTCTAGCATGTGCTGTCTCTCCGCTGCACGGATTTTCAACCCCGTCCCTCATTCTCGGCTCTCCGGGAACACAGAGACTTAACAGAGGCTCTGTGCTATTCTTATTCTTCTTGCTCTCAACTGAGACCCGATAACATATCGAAACGATAATCTCAGTCCCCCTTTTACAACTCTCCTAAAATATATCAATAAAAAAAGTAGATCGCGAAAAAAATGTGACGAGAAAAAAGAAAAGATATATTATACGGAGCATATAATATTATTTTTATTTCCTGTAGTGAAATAAAAGATAAGAAAAAGATCGAAATAAGTGAAGGATCGATAATGAGAGTGAAGATACGTCAAGAGGGCGAGAAAAAGCTCACGTTTGGGCGAAGTGAATTTCTTTTTTTCTCCAAGTCTGGGGAGAACGAGCCCTCTTAAATTAATTACACAGGGGAAAACAGAATCGTGTCTCGGAGCTGAGGGTGCTCAAGACGGTCGCCGCCGCCGCTGCGTACCTTCTCGCGCGCTTAAAAATTTATATATATACTTATATCGATACGAATACACGTAAAAGTAAGGCCAGAGTTGCTCTTTCATTTAGAAATTTCGAACTAGCGAGCTCAAGGGGGCGCGCGTCAACGAATTTTAAATCCGAACGAACGTTACTCCCGGACGTTTAGCCGGAATTTTCGAGCTGTCGCCCCTCGTAGATTCAACGAGCCGTTTTCCTCTTTCCGCTGATCCAGATACACCGGGAATTTTCCTGAAAATATGTACAGAAACGGCTCGAAAAAAAATGAAAACATTTTTTTTGTCGTGTTTTTATTTTTTAGGAAATATCCACGATTGGTTCTTTAGAATTAAATAAACAATTTAGTTAAAAATTTACACAACTTTTTTTATTTGAACAAAACATATATGTATACATATTCTTCAGTTTTCACTATCTGTTATACGATAAATTTGTTGCCAATTTTGTTGTCCCTATATATATTTTTTGGGTTATGAACATCTTTTTGGGTTCTGAGTCAGAGGCAAATTGACTAAATAAAAATCATTTTTTTAGCAATATGATTCTTGTACTTTTAGAAGGATTCGGAAATAAAATTCAAAATGTGCTGTAACTGTGGAAAGTTAATTTCCATTATATTCGGGGTAACACGGTAGCCAAAGATTCTCTTGATACCTATATACGAAGAAGGCGGGAAAGAAAAAGGTATCTCGCGACAAAAGACAACCGGATAATTCGAGCGAGTGAGAAGGACCGCTGCTCATTGGAGATCTTTCGAGAGAAAGAGAATTCGGGGCCTTCAACCCTCGAGATTTACCTCTGTAATCCCGTATAAGCGTACCAAAGTCCTCCGACCGACTGCTGTTACCAATAATTCCGATAGAGTCGTGTTGAACGTGCGAACATTTCGCCATGACGATTATTATAATCTTAGGATTTATATACTCACACGATTCTCGCACTTAAAAATATTTTATTTTTTTCATAATAATTTTTTTCCCAATGCCGAAACGCTTATAACTGTTAAAAAAAACCATTTCAAGTATATAAAATAAGGGGGTTGAAACAATGTTTAATGATGAATCGTGTGATAAAACTAATGATCGTCAAGAATCCACCATATCTGATGGAAGATTGTAAAATTGAATTTAAGGGAAAAAAAGAGCGAGTTTTATTGGGAAATAAAAATGGTGGAGGAAGAAATAAGGCGCGTGGGAATGAGAGAGTCCCGACTTGCTCAGTTTGTATTAAGACATCACGGATGTAAAGATCAAGGAGATTCACTCTCTTGTTTATCCGGCGCGTAACTCATTTAATTACATATTTCGAATTCGTGTGTGAATCGAGAAGCGCGTGCCCGCTTTTCTCACGGCTTGTAAATACGAAACAATCGAGACATTCATTCGCGTTCCAACGCTCGAATTATCTTACACGTATACGATTCTGTTGCGGTTTGCGAAAAAAGAACATAAAAATGTTACGCAACTTTGAAATACTTTCGAGGCTATTACATTGGACACGTCGATTCCCGCGCGAGCTCCCTGCTCGAAGGAATTTTTTCAACTGTAGCCCTATAACGAGTTCCTCATCCCCCGATCAAATACAATACTTTCCTATATTCATTCATGCTAATTCCATACGATTTTTCACATCTTCCTTTTTTACTTCAGGTAATTCTATCGGTACAGTCAAGTCAAAAGTTTTTATCTCCATTTATCTCGATACCATGTGATTTTTGAGTTTAAGTCAATTAAGAATAATTGTTGCTAATTGTTTCTAGGACAACATACTCCAAATTCGAGATCATCCAAGGCTTGTACTTTTTACGTATGAAAAATAGGAAATTTAAAATCTTAAAATTAAAAGATAACTGAAGGAAGCTTCTTTAAAATACACAATAAAGAGCTGTGCAAAATTTCAACAAGTTCCACTACACAGAAGTCAAGATATTCAGAGTTGAAAATCGCAATATTTAACACGTTCTCTTATGGGAGAGTACAGAAAATAGTGATTTTTGAAAATAAATATCTCGAGTTCTAAGTAGTGAAACCTCTTAAAATTTAGTATACAATTGCACATTGTATCAAAGAATGTTTTTGCAAATGTTTAACAAAATTCTAAGAAAACAATTTTTTGATAGAACTACCTTAAACTCGGAGAAAATTTTTACGCTATTCATTTTGTTGTGACTCACCACCAGAGAGCGATTAGATATATTGAACTTTTACACCGTTCAATATGGATCGCTCAAAACAATTTGGGAAATACGTGAATCTTACGATTACCGCGAGGACACAAAGCGCCCGAACCACTATATAATATAACCTGCTAGTATTTAATATTTCATCTTATATCTAATAAGATAATTTAATATTTCTTTCTTATTTAATATACGAATATACGAATATACGAATATATGAATAGTCATTTTCTTCGCAATAAAACAGTGAAAGAACTGAAAATTCGATCGAGTTGGTATTTCCAGATCGAATTTGTACAGGTTGCCATTGCGTCGGACGTGTCAAAAAGTGTCTCACGGTTGTGTATAAGGAATAACATATTATAGCGCGGAGGGAAGCCCCGCGTATTCGCCGATATATACGCAGGCTCGAGTTGTCTCGATTGGAACGTTTCACCCGGACGCAAAACCGCAAACACTTTGTTCTTCCAAGGGCGATCACGTTTACGCGGGGTGAAACGCGCCTCGAGATCCTGCCGGGGAACAATATAGATGACGCTTGTACGCGGTGTAGTATCCTTGCACGCAGTTCCAAGAGGGGTTACTACACAGCCCCGTTAACCTACTCCCCCTACCTCTACTTTGGCCGCTCGCTCGCCGCTTGTCTCTGTATGAAATATCAACCAGCATGAAACTCGAACGTCCTGAGAAAATTGCCTCGTTGGCGGGCCCATCCGTCCATACGTCCTTCCCTTACGCATCCAATTTACATCCTCCATCAAAATTCCATTTAACCAGGTTGCTGACCTATACTCCTTAATTTCATTATTCTATTCTATTTACACATTATAGTATATTCCAATTCCAAATGTACAAATATAGAATTGGTCTTTTGTCACTTTTATTTTCTTCGTTGATAAGCCATTAAGGTGATATGGTCATGGCAGTAAAACGACAAATTTTCGACTCAGTTTTTATTCTCATGGACAAAGTGGTTTGCGAGTAAAAGTTCATTAAGAAAAGTTGTTGCAAATTGGCTAAAGAACAACATACTCGAAATACAAGATCATCCAAGGTGACGTGTG
>JAPYYW010001468.1:0-35691 GCA_030522545.1 Cremastinae sp. A BG-2022a
GTATCCTCCATGCTCGTGCTCTTTATCGTATCCTCCATGCTCGTGCTCTTTATCGTATCCTCCATGCTCGTGCTCTTTATCGTATCCTCCATGCTCGTGTTCTTTATCGTGCCCTCCATGCTCGTGCTCTTTATCGTATCCTCCATGCTCGTGTTCTTTATCGTGCCCTCCATGCTCGTGCTCTTTATCGTATCCTCCATGCTCATGTTCTTTCTCATGCTCTTTATGCTCGTTTTCCTTATCCGAAGTCACTGATTCGTCATTGTCTTCCGTGTTCTCGTCAGTTTCTGGTATGTCTCCGCGTGAAGGCCCTTCATCCTCTGTTTTGTCACCATTTTCTGGCTTGTCTCCGCCTGAAGGCTCTTCGTTCTCGGGTTCCTCATCCGGGAAAACCGGAGGTAAGGGTGGAACGTTGGCAGGATCTAGTCCCCCAGAATTATTCGAAGGAATTTCCGGAGTCTTGCACTCCTCGCGAGCCGTCGCCCAAGACAAGACGCACCATCTTCGCTGTGATTCCCAGACCGTATTCTCCGGGCAGGTGTAAGTGTACTTGCTGAATGTGTTTATTCCACTAACGACGCACAAGTAAAATTTTGTACAGTCCTCCGGATCCTCCAAGAAGCCCTGTTTTTTGCAGAAAACCTTGTCTCCGCTGTCGTACTTTTGCTGCGATCCAGATTTCAGGCTCGCGGACTCGTCCTTACGTCTGAGATCGTAGATACTTCCGCCACGAGGTCCTTGGCACTCCGGACGATCGCTTCTCTTCGGAGGAACGCACGAGTTGTGTCGATTCTTCGAGAACACCGTGCCCGGTGGACAAATCGTTTTCACCGGCTGGTAGGAGCCGTGAAGGTTCGAATAAATGCATTTGTAGAAAACTTGACAATCGCTCTTATCGTAGAAGAAATAAGATTCCGTTTTGCAGACCATGTCCTCAGTCTGTCCATCGTGGGATTCTAGGACAAAAAATCATTCCTTATTCAGAAAATTATTCAATAGGATTGTTAATGTATATTTATCTTTTGAGTGAGTTTTCGCAGCTCACCTTCGCGCTGGACGGAAGCGACCGAAAGAGCGATCGCCGCGCTCAGCAACCATATCGAAGCCCACATAATTCAAACTTTCTGCTTCTCCCGTCGTTCTCCAGTAATGTGGACACTCGATGATGCGACCGACTTAATTTATAGCCATTCAAAGCCCGAGAGCGGCAACACGGCTCGCACGAGCGGATTTTATTTTCAAGAGCATCCACCATCGAATTATCTGCTAACATTTGCATCGTTTCCAATCGACTCAATATTGAAGGATCTGCGATTTACGCTCTGTACAAATAATCTCAAATTCCCGTTACAATTCGATGCACAGAAGATTTTTCGACAGCGCAGTTATTTTAGACACTGATTGGACGATACGCTTAGCATTGAAAAATGATTAAAATAAAATTGGCATGAACTCGAATTAAAAAATAGCAAGGCCATCGTAAATGGAGCTCACTCGTAGATTTTTCGGCAATTTGCTCGAATTTGCCAAATTGCTGTTTATATTTTAATGAGTGAGAATCGAGTTTTATTGCGATTTTTGGTTGACGCACATGTGACCCTAAAACAGCTGATCATACATGTTTTTAATCGATGAATCAAGAACAAGAGTGTCAAACATGAAAGTTTAACGACGACCATTTGGACAAACATCGTGATACGATAATCGAGAGAGCTGCAGCGTTGACCTACGTTTCGTGAAACATTTAACTCGAAAAAGACAAGATTACGTAAGTAATCATGCTCAAAAATAATGAAATCGAGCTTTTATACTCCGATACATTTATTTTATTGAGAGAGATGAACATTTTTAGTTTAAAACTGTCTTCAGGCCAGCACGAAAATAATATAGAATTTCGTTAAAATTTATTGCGCACATGCCTCTCTTGTCAATGACCGCCTGGAGGAGTCTCGTCGAACTCTTGCCAACAAAGAATTTTCTACTCGAACGCGAGGATATTGAAATTTTTTTACGAGAAACGCATCTAGAAATAATATTATGTTTCGAAATAATAAATCGCTTTCTGGGTTAATTCACTCGGTAGACAAAATTCCGTCCATTTCATGAATATTTTCAATAATTTGTTTCGTTTTATCACGGTTGTAGCTGCGGATCACCGATGGAGTTCAATCGAACGAGATGAGCTCTGCCGTGTCGGGTTTCGCAGATTCCTTGGCTTCGTTGCTCTCCTTCGGCGGAGCCTGCGACGCGGTTGGCTGATTCGTCGGAGGAGGAGGTTGGAAGGGGATCGACTGAACCGGTGGATTCGGCATTTGCGATTGTCCTTGGATCACTTGGTGGCCACCGGGCTGCGGAGCACCGTTTTGACCGTTCGCGACGTTCGGAGCTTGAATGGGCATAGAACTTTGGTTTGGGCCTACGTTCGCCGGCGAATTGTGTTGTTGCTGCATCGGTGGCACTCCCTGTCCCATGACGATATGGTTCTGACCTGGCTGCGCTCCCATTTGTGAGCCCGCAGGCAAAGCTTGCGGCATCGTCATCTGCCCCGTTGGACGTATCGACATGAGATGTTGAGCCGGCGGAGGGCCCATCGGAACGCCAACTCCTGGAGCAGGCTGAGACATGTGTCTCACGGAATTCATGTGCATCGGAGTCGGCTGGCCAACCTGCGACATTGGTCCGCTTCCCATTTGATTTACCTATTTGAAAAAATAATCATAAATACTTTCTCCTCGAAAACTTGAAGATATAATCGAACAGTTTTCAGGAGTAATTCACAAAATTTTAAGTACCATTCCAGGTCCACTAGCTACCGGCATAGACTCTCGATTTTGCCCTCCCTGGTCCGGAGATCCATGCGGTTCTGCCGATTTCATCATGTGAGCAGGAACGCCGCTCATTTGAGACATTCCGTAATTATGCATTGGGTAAGGCCCCATGGATGCTCCTCCGTAAGCGTAGACGCCTTGGTTTGTCGGCGACATGGGATTGTAGTTCGGTCCCGGAGCTTGATACTGAGGATGCCGAATCGGTGAACTCTGAGCTGCCGGCGCAATATAGTTCGAAACGCCTTGATAACTCCCTGCAAGAGAGATAACGCGATAAATTTCGTTTTTTTCAACTTTTACTCTAAATTAATTTACTTCAGGTTACAAATTTGTCCTACCCATCATGTACTGCTGTTTTTGGTGTTCTTGACGCATCTGCAATTCTCGCTCCTGTTCCTGGATCTTCTGCAGCGCGAGTTGTCTAGTGTACTGCAAGTATTCTTGCTTCTTTTTGCGCATTATGTCGAGCTTTTGTGCCATTTGCATCTGTCGTTGTCTCTCTGCTTCCTCAGCTTCACGTCGTAGTTTGTCACGATGTTCCTCTCTAAGTGCATCGAGGGCAGCTCTCGCGTCTTTGACTTGAGCAAGCTTATCCTGTAGACCTTCGTAACACACTCTGCTATCATCGTGATCCTGTATGTATCTCAGCAACCTAAAAAATTACAAAAAATTCAAACAATTTTTTAAAGGCAATGTGATGGATTTATTATAATTTTTTTTTGAAAATACGAATCGTTCACGAATCTCACTTTGAATGCATCGCTGTGATGTTCATGAAGAGAGCTTGGAAAAAACTATCGTTCGCTATTGATCTGCCTCTCGAGGAATTGCTCTTCATTCTATTAACGAATATCTCCACCTGGGATCTCAGATTGCTGACAAATTCTTCCATTTCGTTGTCGACCTCACCATTCTGTTGTTTCGGTATCATTATTCTCTGGGGAACGGGACTGCCAATATTCGGTGCGGAAGGACTCGTCACGTCCTGCCTCGAACTGTGTTCCTCAATCATAGATTGCCTCTGCTCCCAATATTTGCGATTCATATACTTCGCTAATTCCGGATTATCGGTCTCTTCTTCGCGAACACGGGACGGGCTAGAATTCTATGTGAGATTTATATTTTATTATCGTATTTCTGAGCTCACTGTATGACTAAAATTTTTTTTAAATTTATTATTTAAAAAAAAACAGGAAATTACCGGTGACGAATTCGGTGAATGAGTTTTTCTTGCGATCGGCGATGAGCTGCTCCTCATCGCGCTGCTTGCGCGTTTCTTTTCTTTCTCCTTTTGCTCGGCTTCGCTCTGACTGAGTGCAATTGCCAAATGAAGTTCCTCCTCTTCCTGGAGTTCCTCCGCAGTCTTTCTCGGTGGCATCTGCAACAAAATACAAATTTCATAATTACTCGCACAAAAAACCCTAAAGTGAACGCTACGATATCGAACGAGCCGAATTTTTAAAATTTGTAAGAGCCAAGTTGACAGCTAATATCCGTACGTCTGTTTCGAAGGAAGCCATCTTCGTTTACTAACTCGATTAGTGGGAATGACGTTGATTTCTCAACGCATCTGTATTTATGAGTATATATAATGAAACGGAAGTGACACACGGAAAAACTAAAGATGTACGCAGCGAACCGGAAGTGACGTCGTGTTATTTCAATACAAAATCCCCAAAAGATCATTTTTTTTCATTCGATTAGAATTTTTTATTACTGTTCTAACTAAAATAATTATCGAACGTTTATCACTCTATAAAACTTTCCCTATGTACCTGTTGCTGCTGAGCCAACGAGCTTTTGAGATATTCAGCCGGGAGTTCAGTTTCCTTGGACGACGCCGTGCTCGGTTTATTCACTTGCTCGTAACAAGCGTCACAAACACGAACGTCTTTTTCAATTCCGAATTTTGGTATTGTCGACGTCTTGCTCGAACACTGGCCGCAGAAAACTTGGCCACAGGCGCGACAGTGGTGACGGCGCTGAATAACGCTGAACGCGACTCGACAGCGATGGCACGTTTCGCCTTGGGCCCATTCCGGCGCCGTGTCCGCGCTGAACATCGCGTCGCTCTCTTTCAGAACCGGGAACGTATAATTCTCCGATTTCATAATATTAACAGTGTCCTAGAGAAATATCAAGAACGTAAATTTGCAAATTCGCTTCCCTCTATTTCAATCGAAAAATGATTATTTTCAAAATTTTTACCTGTACAGCTCTGTATTTCGGACTGTTACGAAAGGCAAAAGCCCACGCCTGTATCAGCTCCAATAATTTAACTTTGACAGTGTCGTGTGGAGATGTTTTAATGAGATCTTTCAATTGTTCCATGTACTGCTTAGTACCAATTTCGTCATGAATAAGAGTTCCGCAGTTTTTTACGCAAGATTCTAAAACCTGTATTGTAATTTTGTAGTTATATCGACTGTATTATTAAGTAGTACATAACAATTGTGATTTAAATAATTTACCAGCAGCGCGTACGACGCAACGTGTGGATTGGGATTTGTGATTTTTTTCTTAATAGCAGTGAGCGCTGTTTTAGGCCTGTACAAAGAGAAATGATGAAAGAAATGAAAAATAAGAAATTGGTTGTTTGTTAGAGTTAAATGTGATGATAAACGATATCAATTTGGATCTATATATTCTCAATAATTACTCACTGGACATCACCCTGTCGTATGAGGTCACATATTTGCATTATCGAGGGCCAATCAGGGTCAAGTAGCACACTGCTTGTAGCCTTTTCTGGGATTTTGAGGAGAACGATTATTTATTTTATTAATTGTTAATAGATTGTCGAAATGACTGTACATACGAAAAAACACGTACGCATGACGCATACGTATTTACGATCAAATGGGAGAAAGCTTACCAAGTAGTTTTTCAAAGGTCCATGGATTTCGAAACATGTTAGTGTTACGGTTATGAACTTTTCAATCACCAATTTTGCTTATTTATTTCTCTTTTCCTTTATTTAAAGATTTTTTTTGTTTGAGCTAACAAGAAGAAATAATTACCCACCGCAGCGTCAATTTGACTGTGACATTTGACAATTATCATCTGGTCTGCAATAGATTGGTAGAGGTACGAAATTGCAGCCATCGAAGCGACATCTTTAGACGTGTAAACGAACTAGTTTAAATAGAGCGCAAGATTTGAATTTGAAAGAAAGGGTAAAAAGAGTGTATACTCAAATGTACTTAATTTTAATGACTAAAGTAATTCGATTGTCTAAAAAGTCATACAATATTTAGCGTTACATTATCGTACGATTATAAAGTCGGAAATATTATTGTGATGTTTTCCGAGATATTCAGTTACTCGTAATCATTGTCAAATCGATCGTCATGACCCCATACTTTGCTGCCAGTATTTTGTTTTGCTGACCAGACCTGCTTGTCCGTAAGTTTTTCTTTGTGCGGTCTGTACGATTTTTTTTGATTCTTGAAATCCTTGGAACCGTCACTGGCACCTGCACCGCGGATTGCTCGAGGAACAGGCCCTGGATTGCTCTCGGCTTGAACCTTCTGCGTTTGTTCATTACGTTGAGCTTCGTTCTTCGGTTGTTTTTCACATTTGTCCAAAGGTGCTTTTTCGTTTTTTGGTTCTGCTCCCTTCGATAATAATTTATACAAATACATCTGCTGATTCAATTCTCGATCGTCAGCAAATTTAGAGTCATTCTGTGATCCCTGACTAGGCTCTACGAAAAAGAAACAATTATTGGTATTCGTTTTTACGTAAATTATTATTACTCTTGACAAATTCGTCGATCGTACCAAGAGTCTTCATGTAGAACGCTTGAAGTTCTCCCGTGAACGGTTCGTAGTGCTGATGTGCTAGATCTATGATTAAGAGAAGAAGGGCCCTTGAGCGAGAGCTAACATTTCGATTGATAAGAAGTGATCGAACTTTATTCAGAATCCCTGAAAATCCAACGGTCACCATCATCGATTCCGAGGGAATTTTATCAAAATGCTCTCGTATTAATTTTCCATGAATGTATAACTTGAACATAAAATAAAATAAATTTTTTATACAGTCATACAATAACATATATCTTATCTTATCTTATTAATATATAAATGTGAATGTTTGTATGTTTGGATGTTTGTTACTCAATCACACAAAAACGTTTGCAAGGATTTGAATAAAATTTGTCATAGAGACAGTTTTCAACGTCGATTTGAACATAGGCTACTTTATTTTAACTCATCGTGACCAGATAGCAATGCAGAGTATGAAATTCTATATTGCATTTTAACAGAATAATGTTTGTATAGACTGATTTTTGAATCGTTTTTGGAATTTTTCAATATGAATTCTTGAATTCTGCCTCGAATAAGTAGCATTTTCATTATCTACGGGAAATTTCCGATCGAATAAGGTCTTAAAATCGAGAAAAAAAATTTTCAAAATTTTTACGAATTTTTTAAGGTATACCTCTTTCCATTTTTTCAAAAATTTTCAAGGGGTCATAACTTTTGGAAAAATTGATGTAATAACGTGATTCTTGCGCCATTCGCTTCGTTTTGTAAAAATCTTGAAAAATCACACTTTATAAAGTTCGTTTTATCAAGAAAAAGGAAAGATATTGCTAATTGAAATTTTCATGGGTCCACGCGACCAGTGTGACTCGCCAAATTTAAAAAAATTTTTTTTTTCGATTTTAAGAGCCTATTCGATCGGAAATTTCCTGTAGATAATGAAAATGTTAATTATTTGGGACGAAATTGAAGAATTCATACTAAATGAACCAGAAAATTGGATTTTGGATTAGTTCTTCTATTACCGCGAGGGCACAAAGCCTGCTAGTTTAGAATAAATGACAAATTAATGGTTAATTGTAATTGGATAGTAAATACCTGGATTGCAACACACTCCAAATCGTCTTCTGTTCCCATGTCAAGTAATAAGTCCAAACAATTGATAAGAGCTCCACCCAAAACGCTGAGCTTATGGCCTCTTTGTTGAGCTCCCAAAATACCAAGCATCCACGTTAAGCTTATTAAATGTGATGGATTTTCGTGACACAATTCTGTTCTTCCTGTATCAAAATAATCAAAAAATTATTTATACGTTTTTTAAACTTATTGTAGCTAGAATGATTGAACTAACTTTCATAACACGCCTGCATTTGAGTGTACAAATTGCGCGATTTAAAGAATTTTATATATTTGACTGCAAAACAAGGATTGTCCATAGCCTGTTGAAATAATTTGTCAAAAAATCTGTAATTGAAGAAAACATAGATTCTTATGTGTCTATTGAGTGAGAGAAAAATTTTAATAGTTATACAAACTCTGTGTTTTGATCATTCAGTCCAGTTATATAGTTGTTAATGAAATTGACAGTTTCATTTTCATGATCTTGAGGTGTCGCGTCAATATCGAGATCATATATTTTGTTGATAAGTTCTTCAACCTCGGATGTTGTTTGTACATTCGATTGACCTGGCCTTCGAGGAGCAACTTCATTTTCAGTCGCTTTAGCCCAGCCTCGTCCTCTCCCCATCGAAGCCATTTCTTGTTAAAAAAATAACAAACGTGTTCGTTTAAAAGATATAAGAATGAGAGAATTGTTGATAAAAACAATATCACAAAATTGTACTTCAATTTTGTACAATAAACACTTTTTGCTCCAAAATATGCAATATGGATTATACGCTTTAGAAATCAAGTATTCACTCACTTAACTGTTTAAATTACGTGAAGAAATTTATAATTGATCTTTTGCACGGTACTTTGAACACGTATTTGATGACACTTTAAGCGTGTTTTTCTTTTTTTTCAATAATGCGGTCGTTCTGATAGCCGATGCTTTTAGGTTAATTTCGAAGCAACATCAACTAACGCCATCTGCTTGACATTACCTGAAGGATTTGTAAATTATAATAGTGCATTTACATATGTATATAAACGAAAATATATTTAAAATGTAAATAAATATATTGCGGATGCAAATTACGAAATTTTATTTAAATGCTTTTTAAATATCTGTACAATTATCGATTATTGGTAGAATGATCTGAAGTTTAATTGCAAAATATTCGTTGGTCCGTCTCACTTTTGTGACGATTATCTAAAAATTATTTTTCCTGATGAGAAAGCTTAAAAAATGCTCTTTTTTAAATATTAAATAAACATCTTATTGCACAAATGTCGGCTAGATAAAAATAATGGTAACCCGTCAGACTCTTCCCTCTAGAGTCGCTATTGCATCGTGAACATTTTCAATCACACTGTAAATATAAGGACGTTCCATTGGATTGACTTTCAGCATTGAGAGAATGAGTTTTTCCATATCCTGAAAATTGAAATAAGTAAATGGAAACAAAAGTTTATTAACGAGAGAATATGTAAAAAAATGTTTTTACCTCGTTATAAGGTGAATTTTCAGGGAATGTGATATTTGCACTTATCACAGCAAGAGCAACACTGTCTCCTCTCTCGTAAACAGCATCAAATGGAGATTTGAAAAAACACAGAGCGTACAATATACATCCCAATGACTGAAATTAATTGTGGAAAGATTTAGAAGTCAAATCTCGTTATTTTCTTCATTTTCTGAAAAATTCATCTCACCCAAATGTCAGTTCGCTCGTCTACCATACAGTAACTTTCCACATTAAATAATTCAGGTGCACGGTAAGGCATTGAACATCTCTCAGCAGCCACATCTTGAAGAGTTTGAGCAGCATGAGCTCCACAAACTTTTACTCTTGCCGGTGCAACAGAGCCTGAAACAAAAAAAATGATAAAATCCGTATCTTAACTGCATTTATTGTGATTACTGTAAAAAAGTGTATACCAAGATCCATAATGACAGGAGTCAGTCCATCTCCAAGAACAATATTTGCAGTTTTAAGATCTCTGTGAGCCAAAGGTTCAGGCTTTGCTTCGTGGAAGGCTCTGACACCCTCGCATATTTGTAAAAAAATATTGAGTACTTCCAGCGGTGAAAAGTAATCATTCGTTTTTGCTCTTCTCTCCAGTTCATTTGCCAGTGTCCCTTTCTGCAATTATTCATTATTATTATCAAAATTCTCATCCATCAAATATATTGAACAAAGTTTTTTTACTTTACATGATAGTAGGGCAAAACCAGGAGAACTTCGCTGGTCGTATTTACAACAGGATCTGCATTTCCCTTGTGGGTCGAGTCTATGCATTCTATTATGTTTGGATGCTTGAGCATTGTATGATATTCTATTTCCTTGATCGCTAGCCTCTGGTCGTCCGGACCATGGCAAGTTATTTTTTTGATTGCATACTTTTTATGCGTCACACAATCCTCAACCAGAGAGACAGTGCTGAATCCGCTGTAGTAAAAACAATTAGAACATCTTACAATATGGAAATGTCAAAAAAATGAGCGAATGAAGATACGCGCCGAAAATTAGTACAAAAAATTTATAAATTAGCTGCAAACATCGAGAATATAGAATTCTTCTCGTTAATTAAATAAAAAATACTATTTTTTATCGTAAAATACTGACCCATCTCCAAGATGTTCTCGAACTGTGTATTTCCGGCCATTCACCGTGATCGTTTCTTTGGCGCAAATGCAGCCCATTTTAAGTATCAAACTCAAACCAAGAGTATTCATGTTTTATCGAGCATATCAGCGTACGAGATAACATATAAACTATACTTTGAACTATTATTTATCAACTAATAATTATGAACCCATATAAACCAGCGTGATCGTGTATGTCAACTTCAGGATTTTCGCACTAGTGACATCACTCGTGGCTAGGAACACGTCATGTTTTTTAAAAAAACGCGTCTCTGTTTATCGTTGGCAGCAGTCGGAGAAGTAGCGATTCGACGAGCCGATAAACACAAACACAAAACTCGCGAACAGTAGATAATCTCGATAAGAAGAAAATCTGCGATTTATTTCCCGCTTTTTGAATTACATTCGACATTCGACAGTCTATAGTTACGCCGAACGAAATGGATTCGTTTTATTTGAAATAAATAAACGAAAGCTCATAAAGTGCTGAAAACGATTGGTTTTTACTTTGTTTCGTAAATTGAAAAGCAAAATTAATGCATATATCCGGGAAACTTATCGGAATTTGGATTTTCAGAGTTTATTGAGGAGACGAGCGGTAGCTGGAACTCCTGAAGGTTTTATTATCGATGATACGCGAATATAATTGCTCGATCATTTTTTACCGGTTATTACTTATTACAGTGAAAACTCGATTAGGAGCTCGTACGATAAATCAGTTACGTGTCACTCGGACGTTTCACGGGGTATCGCAAAAGTCATGTTTCGCGATAAAACATATGGGCAAAACTCGGCTTTCCATGACGAGATAAATATATATAACATAACGGTAAACGTATAATCCGAAATGAAATGGGCGTCTACACGATAGGTTTTACCGATTGCAACAGAGAAATGCGAGCAAAGACGTTTAGCAGCAATACTTCTTTTATTTTCGTCTCGGTTTCAACGTCTCTTCCACTTATTGCTACGTGGTTACACGAAACGACCGTTCGGTAAAGAGTAGTACACTCTTCGTATGGACAAATATGTGTACAAATACAGGAAATTTTGTTCCAAGAGGAATCATTGCAAAATTTTTATGACACAATCTTTTTATTTTACGGAAAATATATCTTATAACTATTTTTTTCGTTAAATTTTTAATGTCTCCCGAACGCTTTGAGCGACCTTTAAAGAATCTGCATGAAAAAAAGGTTACGGAGGAAATAGTAAGAAAGAAAAAAAGATGAGAAAATGTGTGATAAATTGCAGTTATAATTCATCCTTATGGACACTAATTTTTCATTCGCGATGTGTAATTGCGTTCGGAAGTGCCTGTGGGCTGGTGCTTCGTACACGTTACGAGCAGGAGATATCGCATTCGTGTGTTTTCTCATCGTTCGGTCAAAGGGAAGGGGAGGAGAAAGAGAGGCAGGAGAAAAAGAGTACTGCCGTGAACTGGAACACACACGTAAGACCGTAAGTTGTACATCCAGCCATTTCTAGCGACCTCCAGAACGTAACTGTCTAAGTGGCTATCCAGACCATGTATATAATGTCTGGCCTCTCTTTCTCCCGTTCAACCCGTTATTACATATGCGCCTGTGATGCTATAGCCAATTATATCCTAAAACCCGAAAATCCCGAACGATCGCCTTTCTCCCTCGCGAATTTATTTCGATAAGAACCGAGTGAAAATAATGAGAGTCGAAAACATTTTTTTTTTGCGTCTCGCAAGCTGTTTTTTTTTTCGATCGCGACACCAGAGGCCGGCTCGGCTCTATTCGTTGCCTCGAGGCTCGTGTTCGCGACTCGCGTCGTGTGTTTACGCGTTCTCTCTCTCTCTCTCTCGCTGGCGATGTCATCCCATCACCCAAGGCGATTTTCCGTCGCGGGGAGGACTAACGGGTCTACACGAATTTACCTTATCTATAAAGAAGTTACTTTGACCGCGAGAATGAAAAATTATTGAACCGTTTATCCCGGTCGTTACGAAACCGGGTTATAAGAATTTAACCTCGAAACCCTTTTTCTTTAATAAACGAACGAAAATTGGGATAATTTAATACTTTCGGCGAACAAGAATGAATTCCGTATGAAAAATCGCGAGAGCGGGTAAAAGATGTGACCGGGCGACGAGTGTAATTTACGAGATATATATATATATTTTTTTAACGAGTATAATAATTTAACGCGAAGAATCGAGTTCGCGCTCGCAATGTCTCATTTTGTAATATTTACGGGGATGAAAACTGGAACGCGACGGTTCTCACGGTTTTCCGAAACCGTCTCTCGTTTCATTCCTTCGCATTATTGTCGTCGCTACGAATTCATTGTGTCTGTTGCATAATCACGGAGAATTCAGCGTGAAGACGAGAAACGAGAAGAGAAAATAGACAGAGAATAAGCGCGACGCGCAACGGCGACTCTGAGATTTCGCAGCGAACTTTCCTTCCTCAATAACCGCCATTTTTAATTACACTCCGCGTCCATGAAGCGGCATTGCAAATAATACGGGAGGTGCTGATCGTTAACGTTTGCATTTAACGCGATAAAACTCTGATATATATGTACAATAATGATGAATCGGTCGTTAACCTACGCAGGATATTGCTCGTGATTGTGCCAACGATATTTCCTGTTCCGCAAATCACGGGCATGTCTATATACTCGAAGTAAACAAACCAGTCGTACTTAATAGGTTAAATGGAGTTAAAGCTCGTCTCTGACCCGACACCTTTTCTCATAATGGCCAACGACTCCGTCGTTAACTCCTCTTTATACTTTCCGAACGGCTAATCAATTCGTCAAGCCAATAAAATAATAATTTCCATCCTGTGTAAAGACTCGTCGTTTTTCATAGATTGAGAAAACCTGTATTTATGATTCCCTATTAATGTCTTATTAATAATTAATGTATAATTATTAGTATGTCTTCCTGCTTATTAATAATCCTCGACCTG
Source organism: Cremastinae sp. A BG-2022a (assembly GCA_030522545.1). Lineage (NCBI taxonomy): Eukaryota > Metazoa > Arthropoda > Insecta > Hymenoptera > Ichneumonidae > Cremastinae sp. A BG-2022a. Next base: position 13,295 of record JAPYYW010001468.1, read on the forward strand.
GCTCTGAGGAACGTGACGCGCGAGCTATCCCGTGCGTACGGGCGATCGGAGGTTAGTCCGAGGTCCTGGCGACGAGGAGAGAGTTGACTCGGGCGAATGAGAATCGTTCCGACACGTGCACCACGAGAGGGCTTCATCTCCTGTCCCACCGGCACAATCTTAACCCGCGCGCAGTCGTATCGCGAAGCCACCGGGCGAATCTTCTCTTTTTCTCTTTCCCCGTTTCTTCTCTATATTTTACGGTCGAATTGAAAAAAAAAATAATGTGATCACCCCTGTATTCTATTCACCCTTCTCAAATTTCGCCACGTGCGATTCAATCCGAGTTATTTTCGTTCTCGTAATCAGATTATTATTGTTTTTTTTTTCTTGCTTCGCGGTGCAGTGTCATAATTCTCATCTAATGTTTCTCTCGTATCTCGCTCGGGGCCTCCCGCGTCTCGGTTGTCCACTGCTCGTCGCGCTCTCGCCCAGGTGGCCGTCGCGTTCCGTTCGTTCGTTCGCGAGCCCACGTGCGAAAGTTTCTAAACTTCCGGCCTGATGCTTTTGTTTTTTCGAACGAAAGGTGTACAATACGCGACAGTGGAATGAGTGTGCTCCCCGGCGTGAAGTACAGAAAAATTTTGTGCTCTGACGACGTTTTTCGATCTTTATATGTTAAAAATTGTATCGCTCTCTCGAGGAAATGTGAAAGATTCCATCGAAGTTACGTGAATTTCATTTCGATAGTCATCGGTGCATAAATGAGTGCGGTTGAGCGTATATTTCTTTCCGTTTTTTCCTTCCGAGTTCAGTGATTTTGACAAATGATTCTTGGAATCGCTCCAACGGGAGGAGAAACACGAGCAAAAGAGAATTTAACGTATGGGCGGATTAAAAAGATATACCGAGGAGAGATCCGCGTTCCGCGGAGGATCGGAGATCGCGCGAGCGTGTAGCGCATCGCCGAAAGCCCGCGTGAATTGCATAAAACCCGGGAGTTCCTGTTTGAAGCTCCCAGGAGTCTCGCGTCTCCGTTCCGACGATTCGTTTACTCTCTTTCTCTCTCTCTCTCGAAATCTGGTCCAAAAGTGACTTCGCCAATTTTTTTTCCTACGCGATCGATCGATTCGACTCTGTGCAACATTTTCGCTAATTAATTTTTTATGGATTCGGGTTGAACAACGGATTTTTTTTCTCATTTTGCATATCCTTGGCACGAGCTCGGTGGGGAATCGAGAAAGAGTTTGATTCGGTTCGACATCCAAGAGGCGTTACAAAATTGGAGCGCGACGCGTTAAAGTCACCGTCGAGCGTTCGTTATATTCGAAAAAAAATTACATATCTCTATCTTCGATTTAACAGAATTGTCGAGTTTTACCGTTTTCCTCGGAACTTTTTTCTCCCCGCGCAATGCTCGTTTCTGCGCGAAATAATATGTTTTTCCTGACACTCCGGTGAACTTGCGTGACAAGTGTACGGTTAGTGAATCGTGCGCGACGAGGTGTCATTCATTGGGTGTCCCGACGCGACTCGACGTCGCGGTGAACAGGATCGTCGTAGAACCCGGTAATACTACTTTCGAGTCGTTCGCTTGACCCGCAATTGCAGAGGCGTAAAAAGAGGAGAAAAAACGAGAAATAAAAGGCGAGGATAAGGTGAATTCCACTTATCGCCTACAAAGCCTCAGTCCTATCCTCATTGCATTGGTTTTGGGTATTTGTGAACGTTGTGGGCGACAAGTGGAACGCGCCCATAATCTTCGGAGAGGATAGACGCGAGCGGATGCTGACCCAGAGAGACCGTATCGATAACAAATATAGAGGTTTTGTACACCGTCCGAGAGAGAGAGAGAACGATGCCCAGCGTTCTCGCAAAGTGTCGGGCCTGACACGCTATTCTCATTTTTTGCAATCGAGTCCGAGCGCTAATCGATCCCTGAGGATCGGCGAAGAATTCGCGCCGAGATGGGCAATTCGAGGTCGCAACCGTGTCGTCGGAAAACAGGTCCCACGTACCTGTTTTACCTTCTGCAGCGGACTTTCGTCGGTAAGAGCGAGCGCGCCGATAAGCCAGAGCCCTGCGAGACCGGCGAACGAGACAGCGAACTCTCCCTGTCCCAATGCACCGACTGCAGAGCTTGTCATTATCGACAGAACAGTCTTACCTTCGACACGTAAGTTAGAAAATTATATTATCAAGTGGGATACGATCGATAAAATAGATTTCGCACGTCTTTCATGTGTCTTTAAGCAACGAACTCAGAATAGCCAAGAATAGCAGCTCCTGTCTTAAAATTGAAAAAATAAAAAATAAAATATTCGCAAAATTAAAAAAATTTTTTTTTCGATTTTAAGAGCTTATTTGATCGGAAATTTCCTGTAGATAACAAAATTGCTATTTATTCGAGGCGCAATCTAAGAATTCATAATAAAAAATGCACAAAACTAACTTTTCGATCAGACTCTTGAAATCGAAAAAAAAATTTCCAAAAATTTTTGCCAAAATCTTCAAGGGGTGATAGCTTTTAAAATAATTGACAACATTCACGAAATATCAAATTTTCATCGATTATAATTGGATTTTCCTTAACAACCGAGTTACCTTGAGTGTGCTATTTACTGCAATTAGAGAGTATTACGATAAAGAATGAGATTTTTAGATATTAAGAATCATTACGATAATCTATATTTTATATTTGGAAATATTTGAACTTTAATAGAGTTGTTCTATGACCATAAAATTAGAAACCCTGACAATGCTTGTCTATTACTGTATATAGGAATTTCGATTAAAGTTCTATCATTATTTACCATTAATTTCACATTTTTTGTACTACAGTTTAAAAAAGGTTTAATATACAGAATAAATCGGTTCCATAAGGGGTCATATATGAGGTCATAAAAGGTCATTTATATACTCATATATAAGTACATTTCGGATGATAATAAGCATTTAATTAATACTTTTTGTAAATTTATTAAAAATTTTCAAAGCACGAAATATTCTGTACGTTTTAATAAGGGAAAATCTGAGTATTCTTTTTGTACGTATGTATAGGAAAATGCTTGTTTAAAATTACTTAAAAATCTCTTTTAAAAAGTTTCAAATGTGCTCGAAGGAGTTTTCTTTTTTTAGAAACTTTGAACTATTAATTGTGTTCGGTACAAATGAATAGAGTATCCCTCGTTTAGAGAAAATTGGAGTGGTAGGAAAATAATTGGTCGTGGATGACAGGTGCGTGTCAGGCTGCGTACGAGCCGCTCTTTTTCTTCATTTCATCCCTACTTCCATGCTGAAAGTGTCGGCTTGATGATAGTTATGGTGGACGCACCGGTATACGCCTCGTCGTCAGTAAGCTCTCGGCGAGCACGAGGAGCGGACGCGGGACACGGGTGTTCGTAAACAAAACTTTGTGCTTCGTTCTCGCTCCATGCCGACGCCGGTCGACGTTACGATCGATCGAGTGTTTTGTTGACGCGAGTGATCGCGCAAGATTATGGGCAGCATTGCCTGATTTATCTCGGAATTTTTATCAATACAAACATCCAGGTACTTCGAGTTATTTTTCATTACAACAATACGTGCTCATTACTGAATATTTTCACTCGAAAGAGTATACTTAAATGATAGAACCGTATATAAATTATTTTCGAGAAATCGTCGCGGAGATAAATATCAAAATTGACAAATCTACAAACGCTTCTGGAAACAAAAGAGCGACAGTGTGAGAAATTTGCGTAAATGTTGTTCCGATTATTATACGCGTCATGGAGATTGTAGAAACATGGGATTAATTTTTATATGAATGGTTGAATGTAGATCAGAGATTCAAAGTTCCCGCAGTGGCACATTTCACCTCGTTTCTTTTTTTTTCTCCGCACCGCATTTCTATTTCTTTTTTTTTCACGCGTAACGATGAAAAAGTGTCAATTTATCCCCGGGGGCGAGTATTCTCGAACGACGATGGCTATCTGAATCAAGTCGACCTTAACTTTCATGCAATTACTTCAATTGCAGAAATACCTGCGACTCGTACACGTCGTGCGTCTCTCCCCCCCCCCCTTCCATATTTATTCTTTTCTTTCGTTTCTTAAGAAGATATGATTGCTTCTGAGAGTAATTGCATTCCAGCTCGTCCATATTCTTCCAACATCCGCGACGAGCCATTGTTTCGTTGTCTCTTACATTTTTATGCGTTTTCTTTGTGTATGGAAAAGTAAATATATTTACGAAACCCCTGTATTCCCTTCTATGTACGCACGGAGACGAAAAAATTCAACGAACGACTCGCGTACGTGCGTTTGCTTTATCGTGAGAATTTTAGAGATAAAGAAAATTTCATTACCGTTTTCATGTACCTCGTCCGACGCGCGTGTCTCATTTTTTCTCTCTCCTTTTTTTCTTATTTTATTCACTCTCTTTATCTTTTCGTGAATAATGAATAACTCGACGGTCTGTTTACGATTTCGCTCCAACTCGTGAGTGAAAATGCTTCATTGTCATTGAAATTGTCTATGGTCGGCGCGTTAGATTTTATTTTTCTCGTAACGCTACACAAACATTAAAGTTTTTATGGAAAACTATTTTTTTTTTAATTTTTCTTGCGTAAGGATTTTTTTGATGCAATTTTTCAATGGTTTTTATCAAGGATTCTACAGCAATGAGACGAAAATTCGTGACGGTGTGCAGTTTCGAAAATCAGAGTTTAGAAACTGTCGCATTGGGACGCGAATTTTCCGAATTTTCGGAGCGTGACGACGATCGAGATAGCACTCGGAGAGATTTTCTCGACGCTGACTCGCGGTCAGCGGACACGCGACAGTTTCAATTATTTCAAAGGAGAGATCTCCGCGTCCTTGCGGTATTTCACCGTTAAATCGTTGTAGTTTCGGTCATTAAAGATTCTCGTGCGACTTATTAACCATTTCACTTACTTTTACTAATTAATTTTTCTTTTTGCCAAAAGAAAAATAAAACCTTTTTATTCTTCTTGAAGAGTACAATAAGGTTTGAAAAAGAAGTTTGCTAGAAATCAAGAATGGAGTCATTAATGGACGATTTGTTAAAAGGGAAGGATTGCAGGCACGAGCTAAATTTCTATATTTAAAGAGCGTGGGTGTAAAACACGGATAATGGGGCTCTCCTCCCCCTCGTATGGAAATTACGAGATCGAAGTCTTGTGCGGTATATCGTGTGCGGTGTACAGGGCGTCCCAAAGGTGAATTTTAAAGATCGAGAGACGCATCGGGGACGAAATTTTAATATATCGAGTTCTGGGAGAGCCTGTACTCGAGTGCGCGCCGTTCGAATTCCCGATCGAGCCCCGTGGACTTTTCTCGGCTCCGAACGCCGCATACGCCTGTGGCATTCCGCTGCACACACGTGTCCTTTATCAACGCGCACAATAATAAAGATAATTTGCACATTTCTCAGCCACAACCGGACCCGGAATAGAGAGAACAACTTTTCGCCCACATTTCCGGTTTCTCGCGCGGATGAGACGGATCTCAAGGTAGCACTACCGCGACAGGCCCGTTTAAAAATTATTCGACTTTGAGGTTTTTTAATCCGGTTACAATATTGACGAAATTATCAAATCTTTACGCGTTTTCTTTCTTAGTCGTAATACATTTTCTTTATATTTCATTAGCCATCAATGTATGATTTATCTTTGAGACTGAATTCAAAATTACTTGACGAAATTTTATAAAATCTTTACGTTTTCTTTCTTATTCGTAATACATTTTCTTTATATTTCTTTAGCCATCAATGTATGATTTATCTTTGAGACTGAATTCAAAATTACTTTCTTGCGGTCGTATTTGATAATTTCATTTTTTAAATATTAGCATATCGGAATGGCCAAATGTGATTATTTTTTAAAAATAACAATAAATCAATTATAATTTTCAGTTTCTCGTTATTTGATATCACGTCGTTTACTTTTTTTTTTAACAATAATTGAACTTTTTTTGAAGCTCTTCCTGCATGAAGTGCATTAAAATATCTGTTTCTAAAAATCTCAAATAAATAACTTGCGAATTTCATAATTTTATATAAATTTTTGATTTTTCAAAACACATTCGAGTCCGTTCGACTTGTATACTTTTTCGAAATTAAGAAAAAAATGTTCTATCGAATTTTCCGTTCTCTCGTTCCTCCGCAATTTATCATTAATTAATTATCTCCGAATGGCTTCCTACATCGAGCTTCTTCCTCCCGGCCCTTTTTTTTTCCACCAGCGAATCATACATTTCGCTGATTACGCCATTCCGGTTTCCACTCGAAGCTCCCGCAACAAATCGTCCGGAATAATGAATCTCGCTTCTTTCTTTAATCCCGATTATTTTATTTATCGTTTTTCGTCGATTTTTACCTTTTTTTTCTCGAGAAAGTCGATCGTTGCGAGGTGAATAACGGTTCTTCCCGGTGTCTCTCGTTTATTATACGCACCTCTCTCTCTTTGTTTCTCTCTCGGCGTCTCTTCGTTATATGTCCTGCCGCTTATTTTTCGTGCTCCCTTTTCTCCTCGCTCCGATTTTTCTTTTTTATTCGCCTCTCGGTCTCTCGCTCTTTTCTTTCTCCTCAAGTGCAAGTCGCTGCCGTCGATGCTCCGGCCTCGCAATCTCATGGGATCCGCGCATTAAGGCTCGTACATGCGCGCACGCGTGCCCAGCGAAAAGAGAGATATTACAGTTATGCGCTCTCGCGCCGCCGCGCGGTACACGGGAGATGAGCCCTCCAGATGAAGACTCGTTTCATTCCGTACGCCTCTTCGTCTTCTTCCTCTCTTGCTCCTTTTTTTTCGCAATGTGTGTACACACTCACGCGAGCGCATACGTTTCTATCGAAAAGCGCGCATTAAACTCACAGATTCATAACGGCATTAAAATCTGGTGTACAATGAACATCTGTTCGATACATTTAATCCCCCATTGGTTTTTATCCCCATCGCGAGAATGACACGGGACAACAGCCTTCCCGGCAATTAATTTTTTCGCCCGCTTTTACGTATATTACGATCGAACGTCTCTGATATACGACGCAGTATCTTTCGAGGAATTTAGTTTTTCTCTGCAATTATATGTATACCTCTTTGATAAATTTATCGCCTCTTTTATGTGCATATTAGGATGACGATATTTTTTTCACTCTTTCTGGTGCTCACTGATGGCAAAAAATGTAAATTTATACGCTTATATGTATTCTAAATAAGCGTGAGATTTATTGATTTTTGAAGTAAAGAAATTAAAAAAACAAAAGGACGTCTCTGTGATCGACAGCGATCGAAAGTGTTGGCGAAAAAAAGACTTGGGTTTCAAATTAGACGAAATGTGCTCACCGGTGCGTCAAGCCCATTTTCGTTCGATGATAAATAACAATTAGCTCGTAACGACTTTTGATTGCATGGAGATGAAGCGGGAAGAGAGAAAATATAGCGCGAGACAGGGAAAAAGAGGAGGAAAGAGAGCGAGGGAAAATACACGTTCGTTACAGTGATCGTAAATTCATTTCTCATAATGATAAATCCCGGAGAAGTGCATATTACTGCTTTGTTTATTTCTCTCGTGATTACGAAACCGTGAATGAGATCGTCGGGGCCTCGAAATAACAACTTTTCTCTCTCTCTCTCCCGTGTATATACGCGCGCGTTCGAACCTTTTTTTCTCCCCTGTTCCGGGTGAATTCTGAGCGCCGACGAGAGAAAGAGAGACGGCTGCTGGAGAATACATCTGTCGGAAAATGCATGTTTTTCTCCAATCATTGCGAAATGAGAGCGGGAATATAATGCGCGAGGAAGTGCGCATCTTGTGGGAAAGGGGAGTATCGCAAAAGTTAACATTTATTGTATACAAAAAAACACGGAATCTCTCGGTCGTCTCTGGCTCACGTTGATAAATAATTTATTTATACGGAGATTCAATGCGGAGAGGATGAATTTTAGAACATTGTACGAGTAATGGAATGCGCGATTCGTACCCGCACAACGGTAAAAAAAAATGAAAAAAATATGAGAGAGGGAGAGAGAGGCTTTGATTCACTCATAATAATTACTGGCTCAGGGTACGGGGAGATTATTAAATAAACATGACAACGCGATACGCGAAGCGTGCTCAAATTATTTCCTTCCTCATCGCGAAGAAAATGCACGCTTCCACGCGTACCGAGAAACACATATGCGAGAGATTCGAACCGTGTGAATTTATTAATAATTCATAAATATACGCGCTCTTACGTTACACTATGAAGAAGAAAGAGGAAAAAACGGTACTGGGTGCCAATCATACGTGAATAAATATTTAATCGCTCCTGTCTCAGCACGTTATTTCCTTTTTTATTTCACAGTGCATCGTCTTTCACTCATTCGAGTTCTACCGCCTTGCTTGTTATTGCGATCGATAAGTCACGCTCATCAGCGATGAATGTTTGTCAATCGAATCATCGTTTGTATATAATTTCTGTTTTTTATTTCTTAAAGAATTTATTCTAGTGATTTGTAAACCGGTGAAAATTTAATACATCTTCTATACGTTCTTTCGAAATATATTGCATTTTTGTCGTGTTAAATTTTAAAATGATTCTCTAAACGGTTTTAGTATTAATAAATGAATTTTTCATACAAATGTTACAGATTTGAAAAGGTTTTACTTAATCTTTTATTTTTCATTGTTTAAACAGTGTACCTTAAAGGTCTAAAATGTTTAAAAATTTGTGCTTAAACTGTTCATTTATACAGCTGACATGGAAATTTTATAGTAAAATACTGTAAAAGTAGTTTTTTTTTAAATTATTTATATACCATGAATTTTTTTAAGAATAAAAAAAGATCGATTGAGAAATAGTTCTTGCAACTTTTTTAGCGCATCATATCTTATTTTTAATGATATAAAAAGATCCAGTTTTGAACAGGATCAATATTGCGAGATTCGAAAAAAAAAATCATTATCAATATCCTGCTGGAGAAGAAAGGTCCAGATCAGTGTAGCTTTTATTCTCTCTTTTTCCTCTCATTTCTCATTCTTCTTCCTCCTCACATCGCTTGTCCTGCGGCTAACCACGAACCAACTATAACCGATCAGCTTCTGTTGTAGCGATCACCATGAGCATCCTGGATGAACAATGTGTATATTCGCAGATTCAAACGCTGCGGTAAAAGAACAAAAATATATTATTCCTTCAAAAGTCATTCGCTTTTTCATCATGAATTTTTCCTTAGAGAATTCAAAAATATTTTCATGCAATTTATGAGGAATTTCATAAATATTCATGCACATCAATATATTCATCCACAATGTAAATTTGCTAAATTACATTAAAGTGATGATGAACTGTCCAATAAATCTTGACAGTGAAATACATTTTGTTTCTGGCGAGTATTTTAAAGTTTGACACGAGGAATTTTTAAAATTTGCTAAAAGTTAAAGTATACGTACAATAATATGAAAAATGGATATTTTTTTTCAAAAAATATTGCAAGATCTCGTTCTTTGGATATTTTTAGCGTGGTGCAGGAAACATAGAGAGAGAGAAAATGAGTTCCGATTCTCGTAGGTTAGTTAACGATAAAAATCTTATTAAGAGAAGCGTGAAACGCAGTGAGCTTGATTCCTCTTCCACACCGTAACGTTGCAAACTGCATATAAATGGGAAAAAAAGAAAAGCGAGAGAATAAGCTCGTAATCGCTGGCAAAGGGCTCAATCCCGAGATGCCGAGCTGCACTTCAGGGAATTCGTCCATTTTGTTCCCCTCCGAGTACGTAGAAATTGCACACCCGCGATTCCTTCGACTGTGACCGTCGTAGATGAGAAACCAAAAATTAACGAGGCCAAGAGCCATAAGAGTTTTCATTTTACTCGCTCTTTTTGTTCCTAAAATGTAGCACAAATCCATAATATTACAAGCATCAAAACCTGTATTTTTCTTTTATTTCGCGCATTTCCGGTGTTTCGTTTTTTCAGATGAGGAGAAACTTGAGAAACTTGGCAAATAATTGAGCAGGATATCGTTCTGAAACTATAATTCTACGATTCCGCAAAGAGAATCATCAATTAACATATCTATTTTTATATATTAAAAAATCGACGAGAGATGAATATATATCTTATATTTCTCGTCGCGAGAGATATTTCCATTTAGTTTTATTGCTCGACCCAACTTGGAAACGAAATCTTTCGAGCTTGTTTCCAAATAGGTCCGAGAAAACTCGTCGGAGTGTGTTTTTCGTCTCGCGAAACGAGCGTCTTGAACTCGCCTTGATCGAGGGTCGACTGTGGGACAACAAAAGAGAGGCGGAATCAAGGCGGCCGTAGCGCTCCCCATAAATTCTCGCGGTTGATTCCTGTTTCCGCAAAGAGGAAACGATCCGCGCGAGCAGCTAAATAGTTTTATATCTCGCGCGGGGGAATACGTGCCCGCGCGCACACGTGTGTCCAATCCCAGGCACAATATAATACACATCGATACAAGGAGCTGTAAAAGCCGGAGTACCGGAATTACCCGGAAGCTAACGGGGGAAAACATCGCGATTATATCCACCGGACTCCACGAGTGCCTCCGCAGATTCGCGGCCATCAGAATGACACGTGTGGAATCTCTCCTCCGCTCCTTTTCTTACTCCCATCGCCCCGCCGTTTATTTTTCCCTTCTCCCCTTTATTCCGACTCTCGGTACACGTCCAATGAATTCCGCGGCGAGTCACATAAGTACTTTCGCGAGCGCAGTAGATCCTCACCCTCCGATATCCATCCGCGAGATTAATCGCGAATCGCCGGTGATCGCGATAAAGCAAAAAATACGAGAGGACAAAAATTATTGAAACGAGCGATGAAAAATGAAAAGAAATGAGCAATTAAGAGTATGGGACTCTCATGAATGAAACGATCCGAGGAGAAATAAAATGATCGGGGAAAATAGGATTTTCTCATTAGCAAAAACGATCTCTGCTTTATTTCTGCAATTTTCAATATTTTATCTCGATCGTTTAATTCTGGGACGACAACTCGAATAATCTTGTTTCATCGATCTTCCCGATCTCGGCTCGATAAGATGCGTAACTTTCGTCGTTTCTTTTCTTTTCTCGTTTCCTATATACTTTTTTGTTTCTTTGTCGCGGCGGGGTATACACGGGAAGCCTCCATTTTCACGTTGGCTCGTTTTTCCCTCGACTTTGTAACGCTTTGCCAGCGTTTAACGTTATCTATTCACGACCGGAACTCCCTGTGTACACGGAGATAGCGACTCAAACGTTCTCGCGCATGATTATACATGCGCGCACGGAGAAAAAAAAAGCACACCGGAGTAGCTGTCGTTCGCGAGTGAATGAGTAAGCAGCCAGGAGAGTATGTGGACTCTGAAATATGCCTATGTATACATTATAAATATATACATGTATATACAGATGGAGGACCGAGAGTGTGTATATACGTGCGCGCAAGAACCGAGAAACGTGTGTGCTCGGTTGTGAGTGTGATGACTAAGAGGTAAGCGTGCGCGCGGAGGGTCAATGCCTCCCCTGCCTGCGTCCTCAGGAGGAGGTGGATCTCGCTTCTGCAACGTCCTCGACCGACGTCGGCTCAGAAGCTACCGCGCCATCCCACTTCTCCTCCTCCTCCTTTCGTTACTTCCCTTCCATCGATCTTTCGGCATAAAACGCATATCTCAAAAAAATAAAAATATATATGTATTCCGGATGTTGTCCCGGCACCGAATTCACATTTACAACGAAATGGCGGCTCGCCATTTTGGTGTTGCAAGAAGATGATCGAGTTCTCTGGGTATTCGAACTGTTCATTGACGCTGAAGTAAGGCTGCGAGGTTATCCTCACGATTGCCGTGAGGTTGCCGACGATATACTTTTGTTGCAGGAAGGTATATAAAAACGTGCAAAAATCAATCAATCAGACGCCATTTTGGTAGCAAGAAAATGAATGAAGTATATTCCAAAACAAATTGTCACTAAATAAATTAATCTACCAGAGGATATATATTATTGTAAGATGGCGGCCAGAGCCGGCATTTTGATTGCAAGAAGACGAAAGCTCTCTATAAAAGCTGCCATCCATGTTGGATGCAAGAAGATGACGCGTGATCCATATTTGCACCACCTGCTCCACAGATGTCTATATTTATATTTTATCGGAAGCCGAGATCGTAATTGCGGCTGTCGTTTAATTTTATATGTATATTTATATATGCGGAGGCACACACGAACGCGACGTGTATTATATACAGAGATGGGCTCTCGTGTGCGCGGCGGTGCGCGAGATCTCGTCCCTCATCTCATCCAGGCAACTTTTGCAACACGCCGGAAGGTCAAACCACTTTGCTGGATATGTAATTGCCCGTGGTCGAGGTGTCTCCGACACAGACCTGTTTATATTTAGACATTCGACGAACGAGCTTCCTCCGACTTTGCCCTTTATTTTTAACCTTTTTACCCCTCGAGCTTCCAGTCCAGGTGGCGCCTTCCAGGACACACGCCTTTTATTGTCCGCTCCTTCATTTTTCCCATTGAATATTCAGCGCACACGCCGTCGGCTGAATCATAATTTCGTGCAGGACATGAAATCTCGCCACCGCAGTCACGCTCCCCCCCAAAAAAAGTACTCAAAGTACTTCAAATAATATAATTCTCATTTTTCTTTCTTTTTTCACACGAAAATTCATAAAAATTCATTTTCGCATAAGAATGTCAGCGGACGAGTTGTTGTTTACCGTTTACGAATGCAAGAAGGAAGAGCAAATTCCCTTTCGAGGTGGAATACTTCCGTGACTCTTCCTCTCGCGATAATATTATTACTTTTGCTGGGACTCGCTCGCGCTCATTAATACATTGCGCGTATATACAGAGCCGTTTGTATAAATAATCATAAATATGTATTTGAGATAAAGTCACGAATGTTGGCAACCCCTTTTCTAACCGTGGGCATTTTTCGCCTCGCGTATTTCTTGTTGCAGCGAATCGGAGATGGCACCGAACGCGGAAGAGGAGTTACTCGCTGTAAAGCCTTGGGGTCCAAAGCCGGAAAAGGTACGTAAGAACACGTTTGGCTGCCATAATACAAAATAAATACATAATAATACGCACATTCATTTATACGTCCCGAGGGCGAATTATTCCCGAGTGCTCAATTAATTCCAACGTTGTTTCCCAAAGATAATTCCTATTTCTTTATATATATACTCGTCTCGTTAACTTTCAATGTTCTCGGAAAAAATAGTCAGCGGAGTACGAAAGACCGGGTGCCGATATGCACCTTCGGGGAAAAATCAAAGATCGTGCGAGGGGAGGGGAAAATGTGACAAAAAATTGTTTACGAACGCCCCGGAAACGAGTAACGACGACAGCGAGGAATATTATACTCTCTCCCCGCGATGACATTCCGTGCGAATCGAGCTTTTCCTTCGCCCATGCGTACATCGCTTATATATGTGTGAGCGTGCAAAACGTGCGTGGCTCGGTCTAAATGCACGCTCGGCGGAATAAGATCCGACAAATGAGGGATGTCTCTCTCTCGTAATGAACGTGCATTATCCGCAAACGCTCGCGAATCCAGTTTATAAAGAATAATATTATATCGAGAAGGCGAAAGGAAAATGAGCCTGATGAAATGCGTGTGACGTTGCAAAAAATAACCAAACGATTTCTCCTGCATATTGTTTCAATTAATTTCAAGAAACACTCGTCAACCTGCAACGCGATCCGTCGGAAAGAAGTTTTCATTTCTATTGAAGTGCGTTTTCTACCATCGTCGACAAACATTTATTATGAGAATCGGAATATATAGTTTAATATCATTTTTTTTAAATATAGTAATTTAATACTGTGCATCGTTTTTTCCAGATATTTAATATTTTTTTTACAAAGAAATTTAAAAAATGGAGCGACTATTACAGTGTGTTTTGATAAATAACATTATTACGTTTACTGACAAATTACAGACAAATGTTATGTTTAAATAATCAATTTTTTAATATTTTTCAATTCTACAAATTTTACCATTCGTTAATGAATAATATTCCATGAATTATTTTGAAACAATACGCTTCTATTTTGTTTTAAATCTGGATAAATGACATTTTCGCTTATATCCATTATTTTCTAAAGTAAAAAATAGTTTTCGAGTTAAAAAAAAGACATATATCGAGCGTGTTTCGCAGACCGGAAATTCAAGAGATACGAGAGCAAAGTTGCCTTTCTTGTCAGCTGAAAACTCGGCGACAACAGCGTCGGTATTCGAGGTCCGAGTCGGCGGGAAATAATCGTATACGTGCGCGCATAAATTCGAGAAAAAGAACGATAAAGAGCGTCAACGTATGACCCTTTTTCCGTTATCAAGGAGGGAAGGAAAAAAACGCGCAAAAGGGAGACGACGATGATACGAAAACGTATTTAGCCAGGGTCTGAAATACAACTTATAATTCTATCGGTAAAATAATGGCGAGGGAATAAAAATCCGTGAGTAGTTAGCCCTCCCAGGTATGGGAGAACATTCTTATACTTTCTTGCACGTGCATCGGGGCTCCATTTAAATGCATAAATGTTCCTTCTCGGTAATATTGGCTTTAACGACCTCCGATAAATGGCCACGACATTATAACCTGAATAAAACCGTACACTTACATACGTACACAGATTAGCGTGATTAATCCGGAACGTCAGATTAGTCGGGAATAAATCACCTCCCGTACACGATATCGTATATATGCCGGGAGAAAAGAGGGAGGAAGTTTATACTCGGCTAAACTCGAGTTCTGTTCGAGAGTGCAACGTTGCACTCTGGTATACTGCATCAATAAAACAGTTTCTCGTTTCAATCAGGTTCTCGAAAAGTTCGTGACTCGCGTATCAACGCGCGTACAGTTTCTTCGTTACTTTTTAATTAATCTTGCAGAGTTGACGAACTTTTCATTTCCCTAGATTTGTTGATTTTCGTTAAATCGTCATGACAGATTCAATGCTGGCTGGCAGGATCAATCTCTGATGGTTTAACAATTTTTAGTTTCACTCGCGTACCTCCAAACCCATTATTTATCAGGAAATTGCGGGCATACCCGGTAATTTATTCTTTTTTATCGTATATCCGTACATTTTCTTCAATGAAATTCTTTGTTTTTCAAAATGGTTCTCTAATGCGGTCGATTAATCTTCATCTCGTCAAGGTTTCCGTGTACTCACTTTTTTAACCTCAATTATTATTGTTATTATATAAAATCGGATATGTCGTTATACTCTCAAGGAGAAAACCGATTAAAAAGAATTTTTCAAGTGAACGAATTAAATTTCTAAAACGCGAGATTTATATTGACAATTTTTTTTTCTTAACTCGTGATGGGTTTTATTCGCGACCTCGAAGCAATTGAGAAAGTAAATTAATGAAACGTGATAATTACCGGCTTCGATGAGTTTTATGTGAATAACGTCTCAGCAGGAAATCAACAATTTTCTAGGCGTGATAATAAAACTGAAAAAATATCCTTGGTGAGCGAATAACTTTCACGGATTAGTGACGATCGCGACGACGTGCGAGAGTCCGACGAGTCGTCCTAATTATTTAAGAATCATCACTTATATGTTCGTGTAACTTCAATTTAAAAACTGGTACATGCGGAGAATATGTTGTACGAAGAATTGCTATATGTTTTTTCATGCAGTGACAAAAGTTTAAAAAAAAATTTGAGCATTGAATATAAAATATAGTAATTTTGATTATAAAATTTTCACAATTTCTATATTTTGTATAAAAAATCGTCAAATTTCTCAAAAATGTGATCATGGACAGTTTACGAAAAAACAAAATAATTTTTTGTGTTAAATTTTCATCGTGTTTATTTTATTGTGAATTGTGAAGTGTGAACCTTATGACTGTTTTTGAAGGAGAATTTAAATAATGGTAATTATACAATCGCTTTTAACGCATCTCAACTCCATTTAAAAAACCGACAATGAGAAAATAAAAGAAACCGGTCGAGTATACGAATTCGTGAAAGAAGCGTGAAGGTTTTTTAGATATCACAGCAAATAAATAAGGTGTTACAAGGTACTTCCGGTTCGAGATCGAGATCCCGTCTCGGCCCTTCTCTCTGACTTTGCAACGCCGAGGGAAATAATCCGCGAAACATCTTCCTCGTGACACGAGCATTGAGCCGAGGCGCGAGAAATGCTCGACCGCAAATGAGAGACTTCGCTGAGCGATTCCCGATGGAGGAGAGCTTAACCACAATTTTCCCTACTCGCTCACATCTCTCTCTCTCTCGTTCTGGTGCACGTTTTTTTCTCCTCCTTTCCCTCTTTCCACTTTTTTCATCGTTACAACTCCATAAAGAAGGCTGTTTCGTTCGACTTCCGGCGACAGCGTGAAATCGTCGGACGAACTTGGCCTTTTTCACGATGTCCATATTATTACATCGATATATACGTACGTAAATACACACACACATATATAGTGTGTATACACAAGTAGGCACGTATGTACACACGTGTAAATTTCGCCCCTGTTTTCCAACTTCTTCGTAAAGCCACGTTTTTTTCTCGTCTCTTCGTAAAAATGTGCATTGTGATCTTCGTTTCGCTCTCCTTTTCGTTTTCTTTATTGTTGTATACCGTGTTTTTCGTCGCTCGGGGAATTTACCCTGGAAACTCGTGTTTTACGATAGTTTAAGATGCGTCAGGAAGCGACGGCCGTAATACGTATCGAGAGTAAATCACGTTATACCATTAGATTAGATACACTCGGGGATCATTAATTTTCTTCATACTGCTCTTTCCGATCCTCGGCAGCTCCCAAGAAGTTGTTTATTGCGTCAGGGTATTACCGATCATTCTGGACGAGTTACCGGAGAAACAGAGAGCGAGAGAGCGAGAGAATAACGCGGCGTCATAAAAAGTACAATCAGGAATTACACGGCTTTAATGGTTTTGTAATGATCCGTGACTCTACCCCGTACCTTCTCGATTATTTCATTGCGTTACTACTGTAAGCACTGCATTTTTTTCACGCCTGAGAACAAAAAGAACACCATTCATCGATCTTTCACTCAACCTTTTATTCATCGTTTTTCCTCTCAAATTTATCACTCTTTTTTCTGCATTTTCGATTTTCTTTGTTTTCGAAGCGAAAAGTATGTAACAATTCAGGCCGAATGTATAAAATTTCTCCTGGGACTCGTCTTTTTTATAAACTTGCTTAACGCGGTATTAATATCAATTTGAAGAGCACCTCGGCTGCAATCGGAGTGCGCACGAAGGTCGCACACTTTGGACGATAATAATCCGTATGCGATGCGATGCTACGAGAGCATCAAACGAGTTCGTGCCAAAGTCAGGGAGAAAGAGAGATTAAATTATACAGTGTAACTCGGATGAAAATATGATGAAATATTCATGCCTGCTGTGAGTCGATGTGCGTGCGCGCGCGCATTGAACGTGCTAATTTTCTCGATTTTACGAGAATGCGCGAATATACAAAATTCGTACTTCCAACGTGATAATCCGCTTTTTCGTCTCTCTCAAACTTTTTTTATTCTTGATTTATCGTTTGTTTTATACTGTTTTTTCGTCCAAGTGATATTTTGCCCTCCATTTTTAGAAATACTTTAATGATATTTTCATATCCCTTGCACTGTATAAACAAATAAACAGATTTTTAAGGCACTTTGATGGAAAATTATTAATGGAATTATTCTCTAAGTTTTAAAAAATGTTCTTACAAAAGTAAATAATAAATACAAAATTTGTAGTTATTTATCAATTTGTTTCGCGAAATTATTTAAACAGGAAAGACTTCGACCTCCGACCTACAACGCTGAGGACTACGCGATCGCTCTGAGACGATGGGGACGTCGTCCGGTCGTTGCATCACAGCACGAATCCCACGGAACTTTGCCCTCGACGACGAGCTCCAGTTCCGGTTATGCTTCGGGTTCCGGCGAGATGACGCTTCGCCAGTTCACTTCGGTCAGCGAGTTGCTGAATAAACTCCGAGCTGATTTGCGACTCGCATTCCCAAGGTAAAATTTTATCGTTACACCAAAATTCCCACGAAAAGAAATAATTTAATTTAATAATTCTCAAAATTCACAATAATATCCGTAACAAAAATCAATTTTTCGCTCACGAAAGAAAATTCCTGACGAGAAATTTGTTCGTTCTAATATATTCTGAGGATGAAACATGAGATTTTTGAAATTTTCCCGAAAAAAATTTCTAATACTTAAACTCAATGTGAAACGAAGGCAAAGTTAGCCTCTTTAGGTTTTTTTTCGTCCCCTTTTTCTCACGGTAAAAAAATACACAGGAAAAATCAGTCAGAGAGATTTTTAGGTCGAGAAAATTTCAACCTATATTGGGATTACATGTAATTTTCCAACGCCTCTCTTTTTTCATGGGAATATGTCTTCGATATTATAATTTAAAAGATATTTGGAGCGGGGTTTATCGTCGTGATAGTCGGGCACGAGTAAAATGCACCGTCATTACGTCGTCTCAGTCTGTTGGAGCGATCGGTGATCGTCCTCGCGCTTTTTAATACCATGCAGCATCTCAACGTGTGTCTCCGTTTGGCCCACTTGAGTATGCGGTTAACATTTCACAGAACGTGAATAATATCTGTCGTAAAGGAAACGGCTCGACATGCGAAAACGAAAGAAAAATAATTTGAAATTCCAAAGAATAAAATACATTCATTAAATTTACTCTTTTTCTCTTTTATAATTAAAAATATATATTTTTATCCTGTTTGCCATAACTTCTTGTTCAATAAGAATATTTTATTTTCCCGTATAGATGAAAAATCAAAATTTAGATCAGCTCCGGAAAAATAAAAGTCTTCAATCTCTGATCCGATATTCTCGATTATAGACTCAACACTCTTATTCTGTACGTTACATCCGTTCCAAATATCCATCTCTAATCGTAATATCGATCTGGCTCGACACTCGCGCGTCCCGTCACACTCTATTAAATCCTTCGAAAGAGCTACGAGTCACTCGAAAGAGCGAACACCCAAGATTTACGACGATAGTACGCCCACGAGATTTTCTCCGAAAAATAGGAATTTACATGCGATTTACGTCTGGGAAACTTTTCAGAATTGAACTCTTCCCGATTAACATCTTTTTAGTCTTTTTCTGCGAAAGTTGATAGATCTGGAACGAAAAAAGTTCAACCAGTTTACTCTTTATATTTAACATCGCCAATAAGTATAGTTTATCGACGATATTATTTTTTATTTTCATATTTAATGTGAACTTTAGAATTTAATGATAAGTTTAATGACTGCAGTTGTGAGCAGTTGTGAATTATGAATTTTCAATTCATAATTTATTGAAAAGTTTTGATTCGAATATTCTTTTTTTTTCGTGAATTTAGCGTATCGAGACACCCTGTATATACGTTGTATGTATATTGAAAAGATAAAACAAGGTGGTATAAAAGCCGACGGTCTGTGAAGAGAAAAGCCCTTCTCGTGCCGGAGTCCACTCGTTTGGTATGCAGCATGCAGATAGTGCATTCATGCACTTCGTAGCTCGGCTGTACATACAGAAATACAGGGAAAAAGGGGGGGGGGAGAGGGAGGAAGAGGTACAAAGAGAGTAGTCCGTCTACGGAATAACAAACGGCGCAATATAATACGCGCGGAGCGAAGGAAAGCGATGCATTGAACGAAAAGAGAAGGAACTCATTCGAAACCACCGTGTGTTCCCTTCCTCGACTTTACGATCTTGTACGTTTTCGTGAAGGGCTTCCGTTCGATTTTTCTTCTTTCCCATCCATCCTCCCTCCCCCCCCTCTTTTTTTTCTTCTCTACATTCTTTCCAGGTAGTAAATAAGAAGGAGGAACAAAGTGCAAGAATTTGTTTCTCGATTCCACTTTTCTCGAAGCTTCGTAAACTTCCTGGCCAGTTTTATTTATTTTTGGCCTATCGCGAATTTTTCTTAATCGTATTTTCATTCGTATTCAATTCCATGGATATTTGGAATTTCATTTTATTTTCGTGAATGAAGCTTTTGCGAATGAAAGGCGTAGATTGGCACATCGCGGAATCGCTTTCGTTCGAAGAGGCGAATTTTCAATTAGCAATTAGCACACCCGCTTCCTCGTTACGCAGATGCCAATTATTTTCTCAATGGCCCGTGTACACTTTTCCCAGAAATGTGTTTAGCAATCCTTATTGTCGACTCCCGAGACAATTGCCGGTTGATTATTTCTTCTTTCTCTCTTATCTTTCGTCAATCTCGATGAATTTTCGCTTCATTCCAGAGAGAGCGCACGGAGAAAAAAGATTCCGGGTTTTCTTGAGATAATACGGGAGATTCTCGAGAAAAATTCCTCTCGATATTCCCTGCTCTCGAAACGCTCTTTTTTACGCACCCGTAGTTCCTCGTTTCTTCATAGAAAAGCCTTCGCGTCGTCGCCGTCTTCTCGTTGCGAGATCGTTTGCATAATACGAGACGATGTAATATCCATCGTGCTTCTCTATTGTTTCTAAAATCGTTTCTCAACTCTCGGACGCACGCGTGTGTTATTAAAAATTTCAAAAAAAAATAATAGCAAACAGCAAAAAATGGTAGATGCTTTCTCCATAAAACAAATCGTTTTTAAAATAAATAAAAGACGAACGTAAAGCGTCCGCGTAAAAGCGATTCAGGCTGAAAAATGTTCTTAAAAATAATTGAAAGAAGTTGAATTACATATGAATCGACGACTGTTTTTAGTCAATTAAAAGAAAAGGGCAATCAAAGGAGAGGAAGAATAATGAGAACGTGCATCTGCGGGAATTGAATGTCTCCGTTATTGCCGGGCATCAGTTTATTATCCCGTTTGGGAACTCGTTGAACGGGAGACCGAGATGCCCGCACACGCGGGCGCGAGTTTTGCTATTCGAGTTTAAGCAGCGTATATTTTCTCTCTCCCATCGTCGATTTATGATTTTCTCTCGATTATTTTATTCATCTTCGCATTATTTTTTCTCTAAGCTCGATTATTATCTTCGCATAAACTCTCAAAAATATATATTTTTGCTCATTTTCGAAATATTGAGTATTTCATCGTAAAAAAAAGACTACAATTTTAATAAAATTTGAAAAATAGATTAATCAAGAATTCTTCTACGAAAAATAACATTTTTATTGATTGTAGTTGGATTTGTCTTAATGATCGAACTGTCTCAAGTGCACTTTATGTGTCCTATAAAGCCAATTTCTTGAAAATTGTCGTCGAATGCTCTCCGAGCTCGGGGAACCGGTCTGAGAATTTTTCGGCCGGTTGTCTCGCGGCTGTAATTGGAATCGGGGAGAGACGGGATGTCACCTACCCAGGTGTGAATCTCTTTTTTACGGATCATGAATTTCGGTAACTATACCTTCCCATCGTAAAAAGTAGAAAGTCGATAAACGCATTTCGCATTTATTGACGATGGGATCGTGATTGATGTCGCCTTTTTCCTCGGTTTTTATCGAATATGTCCTCATTCTAAACGGAAGTTCGTCATTCGTCGCTTACTCGAGAGTAAAATTATTCTCTTCGTTCCAGGATTAAAAAAAACGTTGGTTTCGGATGAATCCTAAAAAAAGAGGAGTCGTCGGTGTACGGAAAAGTGTGATGAGCGGAAAGTGCGCACCAAAACGGTGACGACAAACTCTCTCGAAGTTCCGTTAAATCTCCGCCGAGATATACGTGTCGCGGTTCTTATTTTTCCCTTCCTTCGTTCTCTCTTTCTCTCTCTTGATCGCTCCCTGTCTCTCGACAACGCAATTAAACGGCGTAAACCAGAGAGAACGACCGCAAAGTGCGTCTCTGTTATTTACGGTACAGGACGTACGGGCATCGGATATGTGCGCACAAAAAAAAAGATTTATGCTTTTAGGGTTATTAAAAAAATTACCTTTTCCTTTGGAAATGTGTTCCTGCTCTCGGTTCACCCTCAAAGGGGCCCGAACGTACGCCAATGTTATGGGAACTTCAAAAGTACACATAATTTCAAGATATTTGCATAAAACTCTTTTTTCATAAATGTATAACTACGACTGTGACTAAATGTAAAATCACCATTCGAAGTTTCTTGAGATACAATTTCTTCAAGAATAGCACAGATGCTCTTCAGCATCAAAGTTTGTATACAAAATTTAAAGTGTTTGCAAACGCAGTAATGAAAATATTAGCTGTTAAAATAAATTGGAACAGAGAGGTAGGTTAAAAATATGCAACGATTATTTTGTCTCAAATGATTTTTAAGCGATTCCCACTTAAACGTTGAATTATCAAAAGTGTTGTAAATTTTGGGATATTTAAGGAGGTTCACGCGTTTGCTCGCTCGCGCGCATTCGTTTTACGTGTAAAGTAAAGGCAAAAATCATCAAGTGAAATTATTTTGAAGATAATCTGACGAAAATTAATATTTACGTTCCTTGATG
>JAPYYW010001469.1:0-36481 GCA_030522545.1 Cremastinae sp. A BG-2022a
TTAATAAAATTAATCTCGCAAATCATTGGGAACGTCAGAAAAACGTCATCAAAACCGGAAAAACTTTTGGATTTGACTGTCACAGACCAACCACCTTAAGCAAAGTTTTTCAAAAGCAATCCAATTATTGTGCGCTGTGACGAAAAAACGGGAATTACCATTCTTATTTGTCAAGAAACTTACGCGTATTCACTGAGTTAACATTCTAGCGTGATTAAAAGATAGTTTTTTAAGATTACAGCAATCTTGAAAATTTTGAGGAATTTCAAATTAATTAATAACTTGATTTTGTCTATATCGACTTGTTGATTTTTTCTCCCAAAATATACAATATATTTTTAGAAATGTCTTATTAAAACAAAAACGGTTTCTGTGATTGAATTATCTTAAACTGGTATAAGTCTACGGATCTTTTAACCAAAGACAATAATAATTAGCATTCGGATTGACCACGAAAAATTTCGAACGAAACAGTCCGAAAATAGAACAAATCTATTTCAGCTTATCGTGAATTTGAAAAGAGTCGATAGTGTCGAACACGCCGTGATAAAATAAAAATTGTGAAATGAGAGTTCGTAATTGATGAATCAGTCTTGTTTCGGAATCGTTACCTTTTTTTTTTAATTCCGTCTCTTTTTTTTTCCAGGTCATTATCGACGTCGAATGGGGCGCTTTCGGCGACAATGGCGTCTTGGATTTCATAAAAACTGATTTCGATCGCGAAAACGATGCAAACTCGCTCATCGTCAGTTCCTTTACGTAAATTTTCTCTTTTTCTTTTATAATGCGCTCGAATCAAAAGTAGTAGATCATCAACTGCAAATATTTTCGTTCGATTCTAGATCTTTCTTTGATCGATCGATCAAATAAACCATCCTAATCTATCTATTTTTTTTACGTCACCCAATTTGGAAATTATTATTTCACAGATTCGAAAAATACATCGCTGGAAAATATCTCGGTGAGGTGGTGCGTGTAATACTCGCGAAATTCATCAAAGATGGTCTTTTATTCTCGAGGCAGGACGTCGGCAATCTTCTCGTGCCAGGGAAATTTACAACTGACTTCATTTCTGACATCGAGCAGTGAGTAATCCTCTTTTGTTTCATTTTTATTCAAAATAGTTTTAAGAATTAATTTATCTAATTAAAAAAAACATCACATGACTTTTTAAGGGATTCGTTGGAGGGTGGAAGTAAAAACACGAAGTGTGTTCTCGCCAAGTTCAACATTGTTCCTGACGAAGATGATTTGAACATAGTTCAGTATGTTTGCGCCGTCGCCTCGAACCGGGCGGCTCTTCTCGTCTCCGTTTGTAAGTTAATCCTCTTATCAATATTTTTTTTTTATCTGTCTCGTATATGTACTGCTTAGATATACTTGACGTTTTTGTCCAAATTCTTTTTCATTTCAACAAATATTTTCTTCGTTTCATTCAATATTATATTGTTCTCGAGTTTTTTTTTATTATCAACCATTAAAATTATCTTCTCGATCGTCAGGTCTGGCGAGCATTTTGGATCGCATGCAACGCGAAAACGTAACGATAGCGGTCGACGGATCTCTCTACAAGCATCACCCGCGATTGGAAACTTGGATAAACAATTATATAAGCTTATTGACTCCAGCACGAAAGGTAGTCAATTTTATCCTCATTAACTACGATTTTTAAATATCGTGTTCTGAGCAATTTTTTTTTTAAACACTAGTTGGTTATTAAAAAATTTTGTTCACTCGTAATCATCTAATGAACTCGAGTATACGATCCGTATATAGGTAGTTCAATGATAATTCGACGAAAAAATTATTCAATAATAATAGAGAAGGAATAAAATTTTAAAAAAGTTATTTGTGTTTTTGTAAAGCAAGGGAGTATGATGTAAACATATCGTAAACACGAATTTTAATGTTTCTTTTTTAGAGAAATATTATATAATATTTATTTTGAATATAAAAAAGAAGCGATGGCAACGTACAATAATAAATTTTCAAAAAAAATTTTTTCAAAAAAATTTCATCATTTTTTCCGTGCAATCACATAGAGAGTAAACCTGTCATTGGATGATCCTGAATTTTTAATGTTTTTCTTCAGTTGATTTACATTAAATTTTATTAATGAATTTTTACCCCCCAAACGACTTCGAGTAGGAGGAAAAAAACGTTGCAAAACTTTTGATTTTTTGCTCTACGGACTTAAAACACTTAAAATCATATTTAATGCAGGTATCAGTCTAATACTCTGGCATTTTATTTTTCAGTTCAAGATGATCCACGCGCAGGACGGAAGTGGAAAGGGCGCTGCGATCGCGGCGGCTATCGCTCTGAGGATCAAAAAGAGATTCGAATGAATTTGAATTTTGTGGGGATCGTTGAACGATCTCGTGATGCATCTACAATTTGCAGGGATGCGTGCGCATGTGTGTATGTATATGTTTGCGGTCGAGTGCGTGTGAGAGAGCGCGTGCGCGTGTGTGTAAAAAAAAAATTAGTCGAGAAAAAATAACGAGGTTCGTAAATGCGAGCGATTTGCGACGCTCTATTGAACGAGTTCACGTTGTAAACAAGGACCGGTCGTTTATTTTTCCCTCGTGAGATATTATTGCACCATTGAATTCTGAAAATTCTTTTGGTATTGCGCAATCGTCAATTTTTCTAGCCGAGTGTTAAATCAACGGAGAAACTCATCCATTTTTATTTCTATTACAATTTAAGATTAAACAATTGTCTTCGATATACGTTTTTTTTTCAAATCTTCTTTTTATAATGTATAGCGTAATAATTTCGCGTGAAAAAAAAATCATTATGCATTTTCGATGATATTCTTTGCGACGCTGGTACAAACGTAAAAATTGATTTTTTTTTCGCGGGCTAAGGCTCAGGTCAAAGTTCCATTCTGCACAGAACGAAGACGAAAACGTTTTTCTATCGCTCGTTACTTGATTAGGGGATAAATTCGCGAGGACGCTTAGGATCGAATTTCGAGCCCAAATATTCTCTCTTGCGTACTTGTTGCGCAATAATATTATTTTTTAAATTATTTTTGTTATTCTGCCATACGCAAACATTCCATTTTTTCATTCTTCATCTCGATCCGGACGGAGAGATTTTCAGGGAAACTGTTGAATCGTCCTAAAATGTTTTTATTTTCAACATTGTTTTTTTTGTCATAGAAACAATATTTTAAGGATTACACGGAGATTTTGATTTTTTTTATTTTCATTCGTTTTACTTTGTCTGTCGATTTTTAGTTCCTCTTGTACATAAAATATTGACAAGTTGACTTTTACAGATATAGATTTTAGTGAATTCTTTCAATTTTCGATTTAATTATTCTTTCACTTTTCTTAAAGCTACATGCGTATCGATTTGTTGTAAATTGTGGTAAATCGAGAAGAAAAATGAATTTTATGAGGATAGATCTAAGGGTTAATCGTGACAAGTTTTACCGGTGAACCATTCTGAATTTTTTGCCCTTCTTTTCCTCTTGAAGTAAAGCATAAATAATGAAATAACGAATAATAATTATTATTATTATTCAGAATAAAAAAAATATATATATTTTTCTTATTTGATTATGAAACAATGGACGAACACAGCTTCTTGGTAGATCCAGAATGTTCATCGTCTGATAATTAAAAAATGAATAAACAAGCGGTACAATCAAACAATATTTTCCTTATTATAAACAGTAACATAAATTGATAAAAATCGAGAAATGACAAGGTGCGAGTGCGTGGTAAATGTTTTAAGAAAAAAGCAAAGATATATTTTTTGTATTGCAAATTGATATGAAAGATTGAGCTAACATAACTGTGAATTAAGATAGAATAGCTGTGGTTGAGAAAAATAAACGTTATATATTCTCACAAAAAAGTGCCAGAAACAATATTAACTTATTAAATGCAGATCTTTTGATGTCCACGTACTCTTAAAACTCAGACAAGAGAAAGAGAGAGAGAGAGCGAAAGATAGATGTAAAGAAGAAAATTGATTGTTGAGATATAATGTAGATTACTTATATTTAACATTCGTTTAATTTCTCTAAGAGATGATATGTGCATTGTTAATAAAAATTTATGGAAAAATGATTGGAATGTATTCTCTTGAAAGTGTACATAATCACTATATGTATCGAAACTTTTGTTTAAGAATATATAGGGCATGCAATCCTAGAAAAATTCTTTGTGTTCAATTCGTGGATATAGTCTTTGTCCTTATGCCAAAAAGTAGCTATTTTATCAAAATTGATAACTTTAAAATATTTTATTGACTCTTTTAAACATTATTTTTTATTGTTTAAATAATTAAATACCGAAAGTATTGAAATTAGTGTCTAAAAAATATATACGATACTGTATACATGAATCTTTGAAAACAAAAAAAATTTCATATTTTTAAATACGTATTTAGAGTAATTTTGTAAATATTTCATTTTTTCGTTTACGAGCGACAACGCGGCCGCTTTGTTGACATATTTAACCCTTTAGCAGTCGTGCTATGAGATTTTTTCTCACCCTATTTTTCAGGTATAGGAAAAATTTTTTCCCCGTTGAAATATTTCAGCCATGATTTTTTTCTACATGTATAAAATATATCCAATTTACTGTAAATAAAGTTAAATTGTCGTTTATTTAGTCTCAGGTGGAGGAACATTTTTTTTCTCATCGGTTTGCGCAAAAGTGTGAGATTTTTTTCTCATCGCACGACCAAAGTAAGTTGGTAATTATTTACCAGCTGATTTTGGTCATGCTGGTTAATAAAGAATGAATTTTACCTCTGTTCCATAGTGATTTCGTCCTGTATTACGCTTTTTTTCGGTTAAAGTGCTATTATTTTAATAAACGAGTAATAACGCGGCTTTTTATTGACGTGTTTGAATTGATTTTTTGTTGTTCTTCCAGGCGCACAATTCACACAACTTTGCATAATGGGCTTTATTCCGATTAATTCATTAGAGGTTTCATCTCTTTTTTAATATATAATATACATCCGCACTGATATTTTTTATGAAAGTATTTTGAAATAACATTATAAATTAGAAACACTAAACTGTTCACTTTTGGTATTATTGAAAATTACACTGGAACTGACACTCGGTTGAACTTGTCAAATTGCAACGAAATGTTTTTCGGTAACGAACTTGTACGACCCGACACGTCTTACCCCGACACTCAATACCGGCTTACTGATTCAAAATTCAGTCGAAAATCCAAACAATTAAAATCTCGTTCGGTTTTTCCCTCGACTTCGACTGATCACCATGGAAACGCTAATGATCAAGGGATTAACGAAAATTTGAAATTTTTTTTTCTCGTTACGCTTGACGAATTTTCTCTTTGTTTTTTTTTTATGTTTACGATCCCCGAACGATTCAGGTATACATATTTTTCCAGGTATATTTGACATGAATAATAGAAAATTATATTGCAACATTGCAAGTTTATTTCACATAAGCTGAGAAAATTTAGCGTGTTCGAGGACCTCCAGCCTGATTTATCGAGAATCGAAAATAAGAAAATCTCAAAATTTCAAGTTGCGATATCTTTTCGTGTTCTCG
Source organism: Cremastinae sp. A BG-2022a (assembly GCA_030522545.1). Lineage (NCBI taxonomy): Eukaryota > Metazoa > Arthropoda > Insecta > Hymenoptera > Ichneumonidae > Cremastinae sp. A BG-2022a. Next base: position 5,558 of record JAPYYW010001469.1, read on the forward strand.
ACCACATCGAATTCATGACATAGGTAATTCCTAAAAATTTTTACAAGACGAAATGAATGATTCAAACATCAAGGTCATTATTTCCAAAGCAGCGCACGTTTAATTTTTTTTTTAATGAGTAAAGATATTAGCCAAAAGTTAATTCGCTCCGCATAATGTGCTTTATTCTCATGAATCGATTGGAGGCCTCGTGTCTTTTTTAATATAGAACAGGATAGGGTACGATTTGAGAAAAAAAAGGAAAATTCCAAAAATTTATTCAATTGTCTCTACTTTGCCCATGCATCCTAATAACATGTATAAAAGAACGCGAGAGTTCAAATTATTTTCGTATTTAATCAAATACGTACCTCTGTTTGACTTGCTGTTACACTTTTGTCTGTAAATTTACGTTCGTTTTTCATGACAGTATCAAAATACGTTAATCTGAATTTGATACTTGCGTAAGAATACCTTTTATTTCCAGTGAAAAAGGTCTCCTTTGTCCGGTTCTGAAGCTCGTACAGAGGTCGTACATATAACATACACTCGGATAATGCTGTTGCTAGGTGGCTCGGCCGCGGGTTTTTCGAAAGGTGGGAGCTTTAAAAATAAGCCGGTAGGTGGCAGCGGTAGTTCTCACTTAGCATCGGTGGGTAATGCCGCGCGAGCGCCAGAGACTGACAGTTCTCCCGCGTGCGCGTCTCTGCGTGTGTGCGTGCTGTCAGCGGCGTCCATCGGCCTGTATTTTTCTCCGGTTACAAAAAAATCCTGGCCGCTGCTATAAACAGCGGCCCACGGGCGTGCTTTTCCCGAGTTCCGTCTCGTTTTTGCGAAAATTATAGAAGAGCGCCACGGCATTGCCCGTTACTGAAAACGTTGAGGAAGGGATAAAAGAGGGAACAAAAAAAACACGTCCAATTCGTAAGTGTTCGGGGCGACTGTGGGTGTGCACGGGGGCAGGAACGGCTCGCCGGTTCTCTCGCTTCAGTCTACTGGAAGATTCCATTGTGAGTGGTTTTAAAAATTTTGTTTCTCAGCCTCGCGGGAGCTCCTCGCTGTTGTTTCTTTCGCGTGTTATATACCGTGTCGGGAGATTGTCGTGTACCAAGAATCGAGGACCCGTCCGAAAAACCTGCATACATTCGTAAATCGCACACAGCTCCGGAGACACGTATACATATCAAGGTAAGCGAAAATTCGAATTTACCGAGAACGTAACGAGTCATTAATTATATGAATCTTCGATCGAGGAAACGTGCTTAAAAATTTCGAATACAGAGTAAATGCTGAAACGCTCTCGATTTTGCTCGAAGCATCGCGACGAGGTTAACACCGGTTCGCTGTGTGCTCCAATGTGTGCGTGTGTGTGTGCTCTCTCCCGTTCGTGTGCAAGTTTCGCTATAGGCTTTCAGCTGGCCTCTCAGCTGACTAGAGAGAAGAGCCAGCGACCGGTTTTACGTATACACTCTTTTTCCCTCCATCCTTTTTTATTTTTCATGTCGTTTTTGCTTCCTTTTTTATTCAGTAGCTTTGCTGGGGGCTTGCGTGCTTCTTCGATCGAGCGATCCACGCGAAAATCGCAAAAGTCAAATAATCGATTTTGACTTCTCGTTAAATAACTTTGGCACGTTTTCATGGAAATTTTTTTCCAAACGCTTATTATTGTCCCGTTCAATGGCTTTTATTCGCGAGGTTTCTCGCTTGCTCATGCGATTGAAAGTTCACAAATTACAGCTCAAAAAATGAATAGTCGTCGCTACTTTTCGTTTCCGAGAAATTTCTCATGTCAAGCCGATTCCTTTTCCAACTTTTCTTCTTTTCTATTATCCAAGTCATCGCACACGCGGTTCCCATTTAATATTCATGCAATATCAACTTAAAACACACGCCAAGTTTTATTTAGGCTTATATTTACGGGCACTCGATGTCACGTTGACAAACGATTCGAGGAAATTCGTATTCACGCATAATGTGCATATACTTATCGCTGCATGGTTAAAGGGGGGAGTAACGCATGTATGGGCTCAAAATGATTTTTTTTTCTCCTTTTTGCCTTTCTCGGAAAATTTCTTGATGGTAGAACGGGCTCGCTTTGCGTGCGGTATTCGACAATAATTTCCAAGTCTCGTTCTTCGTTCAATCCTTCTTTCAACGTACTCTCTTCAGCCTCCAAAGTTTGTGCAACCGTTAGTCCATTCGAGAGCTTGCAACAAACAAACCATTTAGAAAAATGTAAATATCGTTGAATTGTCGGCAATTTTATCTTCATTCGGTCGTGCATCAAACTTTTGTTCCTTTTATAAATGATATAGTTTATGAAATTTTAAAGAAGTTATAAATTGTTCAAAGTTTGAAGACGATAATGAATCAATGTTTCCAAGTTAACTACGTTGTTTTTATTATTATCGTTATTGTTATTATTTATACTAGAGGTCACTTGTTTTTTTTTTCACCTCTCACTGTTTCGTCTATACGTTAATCTGAAAAATAGCATTCTCGAGATCACTCGCGTGTTCGTCTGTCACACTCGATTGTCTCAGTAATTCCTTTAGCTATCTACCTGAAATTCGGCACAGTTATGGTTAATAAAAGTTATTGGACTGCATCTAATTTAGGTGAAGAACTTTTAGAAATTTTTTTTTTTTCGTAGGACGTTTCAAGAGGTGTTTATAATTAAACGAAAAGAAGGAAAGTCATAACAGTAAAGTTGGGTATCATGTTATTTGAGAGCTATTATTTGGTGCCTCTTTCTCATTCCTCGCTTCCTCCTTTATATAAAACTGTTAATTTTTACCGATTCGTATCTCTTTAATTTGAACGTAATAATTATAAATCATGAAAATTGAGTAATGTCGAAGAAATTGTGTTTATTTTTTGAATCGTACGAGTCTCGGTGCTCCGAACCTGACTCGTGCTTCATGACAAGAATTTGTTATTCTCAAAAAATCCGGGCACGTTGAAAACTCGATAATACATGCGAGATAAGAGAAATGAATTATGAAACAATTCGTGGCTCAGGTCAGTTCGTCCTCGAGGTCTTTTTTTTCAACTTTTCACATTATTCAAAGCATTTTTTTAAAAAATATTCATTTCACGTTGTTCCTCTGTACGTTAGAACGAAATTTCATGGGATAATTTCTAATTTCGTCTCTGAAATAATTTAACGGAAAGAGCGATACTCGGGAGGAATATTATTGGTAAAACGTTGCGTTTTGTTTAGTAGCAACCGCGATTATGTGGCCCCGAGTACAGGCATGGCTTTATTTTTTTCATTCTCTTCCCAACTTCCCACCCGGCGGCCGCTCTATCGTCCAAGTCACCTTTCACATACGTGTCCGCGCGCATTTGTGCGCGCCAGCGTGTATTACCGGTAGCCACCAGAGACGAGAGCTCCGAACCTTTCTTCCGTCAGCACTTTTCTCGACGCTGCAGTTTACCAAATGTTACACACACGCTTTTATTCTGTAACGCTCTCCTCGCCCCCATCACTCATCACCCAATCGAATTTATTTTCTTCTCCGATTTTATTACTATCCGAAAATAAATTTTTCATAAAAAAGAAAAAAAGAGTAATATCTCATCGAATCCTGAAGAAAACCGTACTTTTTTTTCTCTCGTCACGTGCTCTCATTGAAAGCAAAGAAAAAACAAAAACGATTTTCCGCTCAATTAACGATTACTTCCCGTCCTGATTTCACGAAAGGAAGAGAGAGAGAAAAAAAGCACGAAAAGAAATAAATTCCTGTATTATTTACAGTTTCCCTTCGTTTCGTCTCGCATTATTCCGCGGGTCCCTGAAAAATGTTACGAAAATTATTGTCATTACGCATCGTTGCGCGTTCGTTCCTCATCGTTTTTCCGTGCTGGCTGATGATTTTTTTTTTTAGAGAAAAAGAGTCGAGATCGATATCGCGAGAAAAAAAGGCTTCTCGTTTTTGTTTCGTCGGGAATATATAGGGAGTGGATTTTTTTCGTATAGCCTCGTAAAAAAATCTCGATTGAAATTGTTCGTTGGAAAAAAAGTGAGGAGAGAGAGAAAGAAAGAGAGAGAGAGAGAGAGAGAGATTAAAGTGGAGAGAAAGAGGAGCGAGAAGGAGAGTTGGTGGAGGGAATCGAGGTCGTGTTTGCCACAGTGCGAATCTAATACACGAGGAGCGAGCCTGAGTTTAAAAGGAGGCGCTTGTGCGTCCGCGTTGCTTCTTTCCGTACGCTCGTATTAAGATAGCCGAGAGATGTGCAGAGGAGCTCTCTCACGATCAGCTGATGACGAAGACGACCAAGAGCAGCAACGTTGTAGTTGCCTCTCGCGCTGTTGCTGCGACCGGTTCGCGCTTGTACTTTATTTAAAAAAAAAAACGCATTAAAAAGAGAGGGAGAGAGAGAGAGAGAAAAGAAACACGAGCCAGCGCTCTTTTTTCAAGGCATTATTATTATTATTATCATCATCGTTGCTGTTATTATTATTATTATTTTCATTCGCCCCACTCTAGCGAAGATTGCCACAGGAGAGTCAACAGGCAACAGGACGACGTCGCCTTTCACGTTCCGAGTTCAGCGCTCGCGGAGCTCGATCTTTCATCTCTTTCTCTCTATTTCTCTTTCTTCTTTCACTATTACATCGACTAGCTCTTGTCCTCTCCTCTCACCGATCCTTCCTCTCTCTCTCTCGTCTCTCGTCTCTCTCGCCTCTCTCGCCAACACACACTATTTTCGTTTCTTTAAGGGGTTTCGGTACCGTTGGCGAAAATAAATGAAGTTTTACATGTTTAAAGTATAGGGAATCGAAATTTATTGAGAACACGATGGAAATTTGAAAGAACGTTCTTTGCCGCTTAAACAAATTTATATAAATTCAGAAGAAAAAAAATCGTCTACTTTGTTTTCGAGTAATCACGTGTTGAAGTTACATTCGTGTACGCGGAAAGTATAGCTATATTATCTAAAAAATTATATTTCATGGTTCAATTGTTCGGAAAATATTCTTAAAAAATTCGTTTTTACGCATTTCATATGAAAGAATATCCTCTCCAAATTTGAACGAATTTTTATTATTTCGTTACGTGTATCGAAACCCCTTAAAGGACGATTCAGACATTTCTTGATGTATAATGAGGAGTGATTGAAATTATGTCACAATTTTTGAACGCCCTCGGGTTACTGTTTGATCATTTTATTATTGCGGTAGTCGTCTAGGTACAGTTCTGGTTCAAAAATGATTTTTTAACGAATAGTCTCAAAAACGTCACATTTCTCATTGACGTCTTCATGAGGAGGGGGATTATGGAAAAAAGAACATTTGGTAATGAAATATCTCGAGCAGTACTGTCAAATTTCAGTCCCTCAATTTTTTTTGTATATTTTATTATTTTGAAGAAAACTCAAATCTTCGAATTTATCAAGTATTAGAGTTAATAATGTGAGATTTTTAATGTTTCGACATTGATCGTTCATTGAAAGTAATTGTTTTTTGAAAGTTAGATTTTTAGATCTATAGATCTTTCTCCAAAATGTCATATATGAAGGTGATGTTTAAGTAATTCTAATAAGTGATACACATGAGCAAGAGGGAGATTGCTAAAAAAATATACCATATATACGTTTTTCTTCAAATTGGTTAATATTTTGAATAAAAAATACGAGTTATAATAAAATCGTCGCTCTTTTAATCTCTCACTTTAAGGTGGATTACAAGTTTCATTTTTTAAAATTTGTATCTTGTTTATTACACGGTAAAGCCATTTTAAAGCAAATCTGTTTCAAGTAATGATTTTACATTTTAATTACATACGTACGGCCAAATTTTGGAACAGACTCTGTTTTCTACCTTAAAAACTTTAGAAATCTGTTTACACATACCCGAATCGAAAATTCGCACAAACATCGAGAATTCTATAATTTCCTTATCTTGACACGGGTCGGCTCGTGTAAACGATTTCAAGGTTGATCCTTATAAATAGCTTCGTCAATATTTTTTTATTACTGGACGGAAATGAGATTTTTCGGTTGTGCGCAACGATCGGACATTTAATTTTGCAGTCGATCGTATAGATCGAGCCATATTTTTAGAGCCAATAACTTTTCCCATCACGCACAACGATTTGGATATTTATTCATGAAATATCAAATAAATAATTGGATTTATTTTAAAGTCTACTGAAAAATGAGTTTGAACGAGGTATATATATTTTCTTGATCGACATGTTGATGATAAATTTTTGTTATTTGATGATATTAAAATGAAATTTCATTTTGTTTTTTATTATTTTATTATTGTATTGAATTATTTGATTCGTTTGTCAGGCAGCACAGTCTCGATTAATAGGAATATTGCTTGAATACAATATATAGAAATTTTTGGTGAAAAAGCGGTGAAATAATCGCGATTGTATTCCGATTCGAAATAATACATAGTATCTCCGAACGGCGTATATAATCTGAATTTCCGGAACGGACGATCGCAGTTTCCTTTCCGGCTGTTTCTCTCTCGAAACGTGCTTCTTATTGTTCTTTCTCAAGTAGGCCAGCACGATAAACATTAAAATAAACGTGAAACGATGATTACCATTATATCCGAGCTACTTTCCAGCGGGCAATAATACGCAGGACACGGGACGTGTAACGAGTCGAGAAAACGCGCTTCGCCTTCAACTTTTCTCGAACCTTTTTTCCTGCCATTCTCATTTTTTTCCTGCGGTCATTCGAGGTACACTCTCGTATCCCAACTCTCCATTTCTTACTCTCCTCTCTCACAATATCTTCAATTTATTTTTACTCCTTCATGCTAACGACGCTCTTAGAACGAATTGAACGCAGTTCCGAAAAACAATGAAAATTTACAAAATTATACCTTGTCAAGAGAGGTAAACGTGTCAAAAGTTCAACAATACTTTCCATATTATACTTTAAATGTTTGGCTTCTTTTTTATTTAAAAAAACAGGTGTATTTCTTATATATATTGGAACAAGTTCGCTCAATCTAGAGACATCGTCAGGGTCGATTTGGTCATTCAACTATTGACATTTCTTTATCTTCAAAGGTTTTAGTATTTATTCATAATAAATATTGATTAAAATTAAGACATTAGAGGAACTGTTGAGATTTATTTTATGAGCAATTTCATTACAAAATTTCTGAACGTGATAATTGAATCGAATGATTTCAAGATAATTCAATGACATATCAAAGTTGACAAGAAAATAATAAATGACGAATTTGGGAAAAACGCAAGATTCGTTTTTCATCGTCTCGAACTCGTGCAAATAAAAAATACAAAAAAAGAAAGACACACGAAAATAAAAAGTAACAGTTTGTTATTTTTTCCAAACAGAAAAGAAATATATAAATTTCGTAAAAACTTCTTAATCGCCCTCGACTCGTTATTTCCCATAAACCTTGAGATAAGTCACGACTCGTGACCGTTTCACGTACGAAGCTTGGCCGAAAAGCAAAAACTGCGACGCGAATGGGTATCAAATAAATTATTTCAATGGTATCGGCTCGGAATGTTTTTTTTTTTCGTTTCTCATACCGTTCGCTTATCCGAGGTTTACGTGATACAGAAACGTTTTCTCACTTTCGAGGCGAGAGAGAGAGAGAGAGAGAGAGAGAGAGAGAGAGAACGGAATTCACGTGTATCGCTCGTTTCTTCCTTTTCACCCGGTTCGCGTTCTTTTTTTTTTCACCTTCTCCCCGTGTCTCCGTTCGTGTTTAAATGAACAAAGTACTTTTGACACAATACCAGCGAGCCCGACATCTTTATCGCGTTGCGTGAAAGGTAGCGATTAAACTGTACGTTCCTGCATCTTACACTTTCGTAAACATGATATATTTTTACGGGGATACACATTTATTTACTTTTATAGCTACGATAAACATGACCACAGACACTACCATGAGATTAAATTCGGTAAAAGCTTGTTTCCTTTCCCATCCAGACTCTGCGCCTAAAAAAAGAATGAAGAGAGTCGTCACTCTGCTTGAATTATGACGAAAAAAAATCAGTCAGTCATTAAATGGGTTCAAATTGCACCTCTTTTCTCTTTTCTCTCTCGAGTATAAATCTTTCGAGAAATAATAAAACAGCAAGAAAAATACGAACGACTGCATTTGAACAATGCTTGGAATAATGAATCAATTTATCATCATGTGATTATAAATTTGAAACTGAATTATTTATAATTCTTCTCATCCAAATATAATAAGTATATATACAATAATATATAGGTGTGATAAAACGTTCGTTTTAATTAAAAATTTAATTTGTTTTTTGGTAATGAGGAGGAAAGGGTTTGAATATTATCCTTCAACGCGGAAAAAGAAGCTTCAAGAATGTTGGAATATTAAATCCTTGCTGCACAGTAAAAAAGAAACAAATTGCTCGAGTCTCTTAATTTCCGTCGGCTTGCGTGAAAAGAAAAAAAAAACATGACTTTTTCTCATTTTGCAACAGAAGCGTCGTTGCCCACGCTTTGTTATTGCGGTTGCAGCTGTTGCAGATATTACATCTAATTCGGAAATTAGGTCTGTGCATGGTACACGTCTAATATCCTCGTGAAGAAGTCTCCGCGATGCGCGAGATTATTGCCAGTCTTTTCTCGTTACGCGCGACTGTCACGTGTACGTATCGCGAGACTCGCTCCATTTCATTCGAGCGAGAATCGTGAATCATTTTGTTTTAGCTATTTTGTGCTTTTCTACATATTTTTTTTACTTTTCCGCCGCTATACAAGAGTAAAAAATGGAAACAGATCATTTTGTAGCTTATTTTACTTTTGTATAGCTCATGTAACAATATTTTTTATTGACACGAGTCTTATTTGGATTTATGTACAAAATGACAATTAGATGAATCAAGGGACGGAAAATTTTCATGAATTTTTATGCAATTTTTTTTTACGACGGTAAGCGCAGTAAATCGAAGATGAAAACAGTTAACCCTCGATTGAGCGTCGAGCTTCCCCACTCCGCCGACCGGATCGATCTGCGTTATTCGGAGTGGGGGAATCGTCAACCAATCGTCGCCAAGGTCAGCTGCGCACTGCCAAACTCGCGGCTTCTACAATAATTTCGGGGCGCGACGTTCGCTTGGTCTTTTATTGTTATTGCCGTTTTGCCAATCGAGTTATTCTGTTCGTAAAATGTCTAATATTTTTTACTATCTCTCTTCTCGATTCTTTACTATTTCCTGACGTCATTAATGGATCAATGCGTTATTCACTATTTATCTTTCACGTTTTGTTATCCACTTTTTCTTCTGTCGTTTTCACTATTTTTTTCCATTATTATTCCGCTCTTTGCTGTTTCTCCTTCATATACGTACATATATAGCTTCAGAATTATTCCTCTCTAATTTCTTTTTACTTTATTATTTGCTTTTCGCTCATTTTTCTTCCTCGGTTTTATTGACATGCAGTTTCGCGCGTTAAAAAAAATTCTCACGGAACTGTGGATAACAATTTTTTCCTGTATTTTTTAACGTTCCCGTTTAAAGTTTTCTATACGTCCTTCTTTCTGCCTGCTCGTATCCTTATTATCTGGCGGCTCGTATGCGAATCTCGTGACTCGAGCTCGTGAACGAATAGTATAATAAGTAGGAAAAAAGCTATTTATCTCTCATCCTTTTTCCTCTCTCGCGCGACTTTTGCAACTTTTTCTTCGTCTCTCGCTCGGATAGCGTGCCTCGCGAGCTCCATCGCAAATCAATTCGTTCGGTCTTTCCAGTGCCACGAAATAAGAGATCAGAGAAGTTATGGGTTGTACGGCATCAGGATATCGAGTATACCAACTCGAGTCTCTATCTTCGCGCAACCCCGGGCTCGAACTTCGGAGAAAGCGAGGAATTCACGTTTCACCTTCGCCATAGTTACGTCCTTATGCCTTTGAACACTCAATACGCCTGTAACGTCGATACTCTGTTATATGAGATGGAGATCGATGCGTTATCGAATATATGAACGAATTACAAGCGGCCCAGCACATTTTCCTTCCAACGTCAAAGTCAATTCTCATCTGCTTATTTTTAATCCGCAAACTCATTCTCATATAAAGTATTCCTTTTCACGATGCACAATTTTTCATAATTCGATTTTTAAACTTTAACAGTTCTCATTTCCTTTCTTAATTTAGGAAAAGATTGTCACGTTTAAAGTTATCTCAAAGTTAAAGAATCGTAGACATGAAAATGTCTGTACAAATTCCAAATGTCATTATTTAATTAAAAATGTATATTCCCTGTTGATGGAAATTTAAGATATTTTGAATGGGGGATGGAGGAGTGTCTCTGTTAACTCGCACATTGAGACATAAAATATTTTACATCTTTCTTGATGACTCTTTCTAGTTCTTATGGTTTTCTCAAAAAAAAAAGAAACTATATAGGACTACAGCTACATATGTTTCGAGTATTTGAAAAAGAAATTAACAATATCGACCGTCTATAGATTCGAAGATACATCTGTTGAAAGGTGAATTTTTTTTCCGGAATAGTCCATGAAGGATTCAAGTATGGATTTTAGGAACTGGAATTTGGTAACACTGCTCGTGTAACTTCTTATGTTTAACGTCCTTTTTCATCATTTCTCCTTATTAAAATTTCAAATTTTAGAGATATTTTTTTTAAGCCTTTTCATTTAAACGATAGCTGAGAGAATTTGTGTAAATACCATAATTATTTTAGAACTAAATATATGTTTATATAGTAGAACGCAATTAATTCAGAACATGATCTAAATAGAATATATATATATTTAGTTCTATGATAATCGACATAGTTGTGTATTAGTCAAATTTAGCCATATATTCTCTCGTCAGTGAAATATTTAACTTGACTGTACCAAGTCAACTACTTTAATCTCTATAAATTCATTTAGAATCAGGCTGCAAATTCTCGCTCATATTGTATTTGCACGAAGATGAAAAAAAATCTTTGTATTTTTCTCGTGGTATGAAATGAAGTGTATGGAAGATGTGTTTTTAAGGTCACACGATGATAAGTGCATACACACACGTACGAGGCGAAATGGATACTGAAGGAGGATAAGAATCGCTTAGAAAATACCGCAGGTTTCTAAGACCGCGCGTCGCCTTGATTAGACTTAAACCGCTTTTGCGATTACGTACATAAAGTCCAGCTAGGCGAGTCAAGGTGAGTTTATGTAAGGTTAGGTAAATCGCACATCGCTCAATTGCAGATTAAATTTTTTATGACAAAAACTCGTTAGGGTACGTTGCGTCGATTATCGACACGCAGACACGATGATTTGCTCAATTCGAGCCAAATCGAAAAATAATAACGAATGTAGCGAAACGATATTAATAAAGAGAAATCAACACATTGAGAGCAAAGTATTATTTTAAGAGAGTCATGAAATTCTTATAAATATAAATTCGTTAGAAAAATAATGAAGATAATTCGAAAATAATGCCATATCTTTTCGTATGTTTTTCTCTTTGGTCCATTTTTATTGTTCGTCTTCTAATAGAAAAGGTATATTTTTTTTATTTTTTGTCGCGTATACGTAGACTCTTCCACTTACGAAGGACCGCGGAGCGTGTTAGCGATTCGTTAAGTGGATCCGACCCACGCGTTGTTCAAATAATCATCGCGTACGTGCAACACACACAGAAAAAGCCGTACTTCGGCATCGAAGGTCGACCTCGTCCGCTCATCCCTGTTTTCGTAAACAAAATTGTCAGAGTCGTTGAACTTTATCCTTCTCTCTCTCTCTCTCTTTTCCTCTCCCTCCTGCTTCTCATCTCGCCAATATGGCGTTCTCCCGATCTCTATGGTTCGTTGTTTGCATCAGAGAGGCTCGATCTTCGACCCCGTCCAGCCGCGTTCGCGAAGGCGATTCCTTTTGCCGTCTCGAAAAGCCCTCAAAATTCGTCTCAATACGTTCGGAGCAAGATTTCAAAAAAAAAAGAAAATTTTTTTCTTGTTTTTACAAAATTTAATCGCGCAATCGAACACTGTTGCCTGCACTATGTCATGTTATGTATTACTCAAATCTACATTTTAGAATAACGTTTTTTTTTGCAGAAATTGTTAACAAAATTATTATTGTTCGTAAATATATGACGATTACTGATACATCGTACACGTTATTGAAAAAAAAATGAAGATAAAGTAGATAAAGATAAAAATGTCGATGTCTGCTCTTTGAATAAATTTTTAACAGACATTTATTTTTGAGATACATATATTTTAATTTTTAGGTTGAGTCTCTGAATGCATTCATTCATTGTCAAGGCTCCGCGCGTCTGTTATAATAAAAAAAAGTAATTCCTGCATGCTTTGAGAATTTCAGTGAGATGATAAAGAGAGATAAAGTGAGAAATAAAAATAGCAGCTCGCAGAAGACATTGTTTCTGGATCGAGTGTACGCGCTCGAGCTCTCCCATCGCACATGCCTCCTCGGCTCTGCATACTTTCATGGTCCCTCTGGTTCCTATTGCATATTTATTAAGCGTTACGCCTGATAATAATCGGCCAATTGTTTGAATATCCTCTCCGTGCATATACTCGTATACGAACAGAGAAATAAACGCGCTGTTATCTTTTTCTCTCTCTTTCTCTTCGTACTTCTCTGCGACTTCCCCCGCGGGACTCATTTTCGTTTTCGTCCATGCCGCGTTCTCGTCCTCGACGAACTTTGCAAAATTTGTTCATTGTCATGAAAATAACGTCGCGACGCGCTACAAAAGAGTAAAAATGCCATTGTCGAGAGAAGAGGAGAATAAATATTTTTTTTAAATCAAACGCAGTCGTGAAACTTTCGACAATATATTAATTATATTCTGGTCATAATGAAAAGTAAATTTACCAGCACTTTTTGGTGTAAAAAATTTTATGAAAATATATAATGTTAGGTTTGAGGTATACGTACCGCTTGAAATTTGAGAATAAAGTAGCGCGACGTGTTTCGTTGGAGAGCAGAGGAAAAATTGTTTTTGCCTTTATTCACGGAAAAGCCAACGACGAATTTCGCTTTTCCTTTAATGTTTTTTTTTTGGTCTCGCAGATGCAACGCGCAGCTTCCCCATCCTTGCGAACTTTTGTCTCATTCGGGTTGCTTTTCCTGCGGAAAAACTTTCTAATATTTCTCGGAAGAGCGAGAAACTGGCGAATCGCGTCGATGAACTCGCGCTCCGAGACACGGCGCTGCTGTTTCCCATCCTTTTTTTTATCCTTCTTCGCTCTCTTTGCCTCTCTCTCTCTCTCTTGCACGATTTTATGGCGCTTCTCAGAGAGGATGCATCGCTGCATCGGGCTTGCTCTCGCGTTTGCCGTTGTACCGACTTTGTTTGTTGTTACGGTGTCTAAGTACCGTTTCACCAGTCCGCAGGCTCACTCCTTCCTTCTGCCCACAACTCACATTCATCCATGCACGCATACACGTTCAAGCAGCTCCACCATTGGCACGTGTCTCCATGGAACTGCAAAAGAAATTTTCGTACATGGAAACATTTTTATAAGCACAAACTTTATTATTATGTGCGCTTTTTGTCACATTTTCGATCTCGTTACCCACGGAAATTCTCCGTATGTGGCGAATTTGCTAATTTTATTTTAGTTTCAACCATATAAAGTTCATATAAAGTAAAATGCAAAAAAAAACAACAGTTTGAAAATTAATTTTTTTTTCGCTCGAATCTTTTGAAAAAAAAATCGATTTGGTTCAACCCAATTTTGTTGTGTGACAATTTTTTTAACAAAACCTTTTTTAATCTCTGTACAACAGATAATTTCCGATTAAATAGAGACTTGTAAGTAATTTAAAAAATCGCTCACTCTGCATTTCTCAGATCCACAAAAAATTTCGACTGTCTGGGTTTAGATTTTTCAAAATCAAAGAAATTTACTCTCGCTGAGCTTTATAGGAGTGTATCATCAGACCAAAAATAAATATGTAATTAAAAAATGTACATTTTCAAGGACACTAAATTTGCATATTCAGAATTTATCTTTTTTATTTTTAATATAGTATTGGGACCTGTCGAATGGTCATATTACATCTGGTAGCAAAAAAACGAGCTATACTTAAAGCAAATTCTCTAATAGTAATTATACTTATTATGCGATATTTATAATAAAGAGTTAATCATTTATTAGTAAAAATGGAAACAGTGATGTTTACTCGACAGAAAAAGCAAATAAGCATCAAGTACAATGTAAGAGATTGAAAGAATACATCAAACAAGTAGTTGGAGTTCGAAATTGACAGGACTGTCAACGTCACTCTACTGACTCCATCAATTTTACTACATGTTCATATATGTGCAGTCTCAAAATTGTGTTTTCCTTCAACAAAATTGCATTCTTTGAGATTGGTGATAGCCCAGTCACAAATTGCATATGTATTTACCATCCATTGCTACATATCATGATCCTCTTATGGTCGTCATATTTTGACAGAACCCAATACGAAAGATAAAAAATATACGTTGTTTTCATTACTGTTATATAAATATTGACCGTATATTCTTTCTTTGAGATAATGTCTTAGTGTAAAATTATTATTTTTGGATTTGATTGTACTGCTGTAACTACGTTAATAATTTGTGTACACTGCGCATAGATCGGGGCCTTCCTTTCTCTCGTTCTGTACAAAATCCCTATCCTTTTCTTCTTCTCTTGCACTATCCACCTGAATCTCGCTCCAACCGATTATACGAACTTTTCTGCTCAAAATTGACCGATTCGTGTTCAAAACCTATCACCATTTATTTTTATATGCACAATAAATTTCTTTCTATTCATAAAATATTTATTTACGTAATATGTAACAGGAAATATTATAGAATTCCAATCGCTAACTTTTTGCTTAATTTTTGTTCAATCAAAGAAAAATGTGATCAATTAAAACTCGATATTGTTAGACGATACATATAAATTTATATTTCTGCGAAATTATAATTTGAGCGAGGTAAAACGACAAAGTGAAAAGGGATCTCGTTAAAGAGACAAACATCTTCGGTGTAGACACGACGAGCAGCTTCGTTGGTCGATGTAATCTCGATATGCTGGAAAATGTGTTTAAAAAACGCGACTGTTGGCGTGACGTTGAAGCGTTCAGCGCGAGGTTCGTCTCGTTAACGAGCGCGTGCGCCTTTGCAAACTATTTATTTATTGTTATTGAGATTAAACAGGAATGCCCATCGTGAAGTTTCCCTTTAAACGTGATACAAAAATGTACATAATGCCCGAGAGACACGAATCAGCCGAGGACCGAGAATAGAACAATAAAATTTCTCGACGGAACAACGTCGAGGAAAAAACAGATGGCTGATCATTTTTTCTGTTCTCTTTTACTAAATGCAGAGAGAGAGAGAGAGAGAGTGAGACAGAGAGGAAGCAAGTTTTTTACCCTTTATCGTAAATTTCGGTCCCTGCGGTGCTCGGACGTGATCGTCGTGATGATTAAATGCACTCGGAGCTTCCCCGAGGAAGGTTAAAGTGCGGGAGAGACGAATAGAGAGAGAGAGAGAGGGCGCTGTCAAATCCCTGGGGGAATTCGTCCGGGGATTATATCGTATGACGTAAGAGCTAAGCCTAGCTATAGAACAGCGACCGATACTGCTTATCAGTGACACTGTAAATAGACAGAGGGGAAGAAAAAATATATAGACAGAGAAAATGCGCTACAGGAAAATCAACTCGAGAAGAAAAATAATATTGTATGACTCAATATTTATTACATCAATGCCTTCAAAATAATCTATTAATGATAATAAGAAAATGATTGAATTGTGTATAAGACTAAACAAACCTTGAAACAAATATTTCAATAAATAATAAATGATGTATGGTAAAAATTAAGGTATTTATTACAGAAAATCTTATATGAGAGATGAGGTAACGAGAATTTATTATTTTCAGCAATGAATATATCTCACTTCTAATATTTCACTCATCTTTTCATATATAATGTTAAAGAATTTCTCTGCTAATTTTCAAGAATATTTGTAGAGAGATGTTTATATTCGCACCTTTTATGTAAACCACCTCTACTTTGAGAACTCAAAAGAGATAAAGTGATAAGAAAGAAATGGAAGAAAAGAAAATGAGAGAATAGCAAAGAGCGAGGGTCTCTCGACTAGGATACTTACCCAAATAACACGTGTATCGTTATTCCATCATTTGGAGCATGCTAATGCAGTTGCATCGCGTTACATGCACCCTGAATACCCACGTGAACGTAAATACACGTTGGACAATACAGAAATCGTGACAAACTCCCATACGCGTACACAAACGTACAGCCCAGTCTTTAATTTCTCGACAGAGCACAAGGATTCGAGAATTCTCGCTCCTAGGGCTATATTTTCCGAGTTACGTCCCTCTGCTTCCAAATCATCGATCGGGGCTTTCGTAATTCTCGTATGTATGCGTTTCTCGTTTGCATCAACACACGTCTCGGGCGGGGAATTGGCTCGTACGCGTGTCGAATGCACCAACACACGCGACGAGGCGACGTACCATTGCACCGCGAAGGGAGTTTGGGTCGTCGAGGTCGACGACGTACCTCGTATGCACGTAGCCACCCGCGCGAGCGTGTTTGCGTCAAGTGACGTCTCGTCTCGAGGGGTGTTATCGGAGAACCGTGCAGGGCACAGGAATAGCTCTCCTCTCTGTAGAAACGGGCGAAAAAGTACCCGAGAGACCAAACCGCGGAGGACCAGAAACGCGTGACTTATTCCAATCCTTCTTTTTATAATTGTACTTATATTTCCACAATTTTATTATAAATCGATAGAGACACACCGATAATCTCGATTACAGAGAAACATTCTTTGAATTTAAGTTAATTCTCCCTCTATAGCACATTGTAACAAATATACATTATATTTCTTAATAGTTATATGAAAACTTGTATAAACATTCAAAATATCATTATTAATATTCTATAGCCATCAATTGGTAAAAAGGTTTAAAGCCGTAGGGAATTTGAGGTATTTGAAAAAGACACAAAAAGTTGATTTTGAAAACTGGAATTTCGTGTATCAATGAATGCTTGTGTTATTATTTCGTGTTTTATATACGTCCTTTTTTCATTATTTCTCCTTGCTGTGATTAAAACCTGAGAAATATCAATACTTTTAGATTTTAACATCTATTTTCGATATTAACAGTACCCCGAAATTATACCACCTTAATAAAATGACGAAAGATTCCAGAATCTAGGATTCACACCCTAAAAAATTTTCGGTTAAAAAATATTATTCTGACATATTATGAGACGGCGAAAGACGCGAACCGGTGATTTGTTTTGCGAACGTGATTCTTTCGAGATATAGTATTGCGACAACGTATGTGCTAGATACGATGAAAAATTTTGACGTTTTGGGAACAGGTAAAATTCCGTACTTCGCTCATTCGGCGAGTTTTCGAGGCTTAAAATACCCTTCGTTGGAACGGCGAGTTCTGAAGACTGCCTATTCGTGAAATGCTGGCACATACGGACGTACACGCGTACATTTATTCCGAGTATTAGGGAGATTCTAGATTTAGCGAGCAGCCGGAATCTCGCGTGTGCCAAACGATCTGCCAAGCGAAACGTCAACGCGCGTACGCGTACATTACCGAAAGCCGCATAAATATACGTATTCCCGTGAATACGGATAAATATACGAGCACGAATACGTAAATACCGAGAGGCTTATTGTACGCCAGATTGTTTCGCAGGTGCAGTCCGATCGGTAGACTGCGAGGAAACCTCGTCATACGAACGCAGACACACCAATAGATAAGTATCACGAGCGTCTGTGTGCGTTTAATGTATGGCGACCCGCAGGCTGCCGTGATGAAACGCACTAAGCAAGTATATCGTATCTATACAGGATGTCCCAAAATTGACAGCCAACAACGAGTTATCCCCATTGAAGCGCACTGCATTCCAAGTGCTCTTCCGCATGATAAACCTTTCAAATCTGGAACGACATATCTTTTCGATTATTTATTATCAGTGCTCGATATACCGAACCAAATTCTCTTTCTTTCTTCCTTTTCCTTATATAGATATGCATCGGAATAAATATTTGGCGTTCCCGAGTCATAAAGAGATAAAGAAAACAAAAAGATTAAAAATGCTGAAAATATGGTAAAACCTGAAATTTGGGAATTAGAAGGTCACTCCATCCATCCATTTTTTTATTGCTCTCGGATCAGCTGTTGTCGAAAAAATTTCGCGATCGTCTCCCTTTAACGTATCCTCCCCTCTTCTACGCGATTTTCTTTAAAAACAAAGATTTTTCTTCAAACCAGTCAATTACACAGACACATTCAGAACAATCAGAACATATGTCAGCGTATCATTTTCTCGAATCAAGTGCGATTTTATATTGATATTTTTATCCATAATTCCAACAAAATTTGCGTCTCTACTGGACCCTAGGTCACGCAGATTCGAACAGTTAGGATGTTGACATTAATATTAATATTGGTATATATTTGTACCTTATTTGCTATTAGAAATAATTATTAATCTATTCTGTACGTGCACAAATATTTTTAGGTATATGATTCTTCAGAAATGTTATTAGAATCACCAATATCTATCGGTAGCCATCAATAAGACTGCAGCAACTTATTCAGCGTAGATATATATTGATAAGTAAAATAAGTGATTGCTTCAGTTTTATTTTTTCGAAATATCATCAGCATAATAACGTTCATGTTAAACCTAATCGCATTTATCGCTTATATATGTATACGTATGTATATATGTCGCGTACTCGTACATGTCGCGTGGTAGTATGAAACGTGTGGTTTTTGAAGAAGAGGTCGAATCGATGTAGCCACTGCTCATCGGTGTAACTGCAAGAGGCTCGACGCGACCCGTCAGGAATGCCTTCAATTGAAAAACCAGTCAGGACCTTCGTGTCTGAATATTTGATTCTGAAACTGTATTAGCACATTATGCGCATCGATTTGTTGGACATCCTGTATGAACGTGAGCGTGCATACGAATAAATAGTGGAGTTATATATCTTAGGCTTGAGTCGTATATCTACTTAAGGTGCGTCCATTGAGCAAAAGCCTCTCCCTACTTACCGGGCGGTTTCCCTCCTTCTCCTTTGTCACTGGATCACGAGTTTCGCCTCCTTCTCTCCCTGCTTTCCCAAGCCCATTATCTTACCATTACCCATCGTCGCCTCTCTCCCCCTTCGTCCCTACCGAAATCTCTCGATTCGCACACCGATGCATCCGAGTGTACTCTCGAATCGCGTTTCAGGCAAACCACACTGGCGAACCTCGTGTACGGAACCAACGCATTTGCTATTGTTATGAGACACACGTTGCGCACATTGTAAATAGCCACTGTGACCATTATGTCCCGCAGTGATTTACATGAGATCTTGGCCAACTACCATCCTACTATACCAAACTCTCCCTCTCTCCCTCTCTCTCTCTCTCTCCTCATTTTGTGTGTCCAAACTTATTCTCTCGCACATGCAATTATTAAACTGCCACCATCTCCCTTATACGAACCTGTGTACACATTTGTACTTCAGTTTTACGTATATATAGAAATGCGTCGCCCACGTTTACATAAATCTGGGTTCCTTATTTCTAGCTTAATGTTTTGTCTACATTGTAGTCGTATAGGAATAAATATTTCGCATTTTTTGGCTCAAAAGTTAACGATAAAGGATATTGTTCGTTTACTATATAGGATTTTTTAAAATTATTTTTCAAAGCAAAAGATAAAAGGTTATAGAATATAAACTTTGATGCTGGATCATTTATTCAAGTATTCCTAAAATTGGTGTTTAGGAGATTAAAAACTGTTCTTATTACGATTACAATTTTTTAAGAATTTTTTTTCAAAGAAAAAATAGTCTCATTGGGTACTAAGAAACATTGTCCCCATTTATAAAATTAAACAATTACCTTATTTCGACGAGTACCTCTTTCGAGGAAAAAAAAATGAAAAGCGGCAAAACTGGCTGTACATTTTTCTGATTTTATTGTCTGACAGGATGATGGGACGAGAAGTAAGATAAGGCGCTGAGATAAAGAGAACTTTTGCGAGAGGAAGGGGTGAGGATATGCATAGCTCCGACACTGTGTAAACGCTCGTATCCCATTGTCTTCTCTCGCGGTTTGCTCCGTTGAATCATTGAAAATTCATGGAAGTGCAAATTAACCGTGACGCTGGACGGATCTCGGGCCAGGTGTTGCACGTTCGTGACTCGAGAGTTCTCGTTCATCACGTTTTTTTCATTCCTTGCGATTCAATGTCCTATACGCGATGCATCGAGATATCATTTGAAAAACAAATTTCGAGTTCCCGCAAGAAAAATTAATTTCATCAATTTTCTTTTACACCAAAGGGGAGATCCTATATTCAATATTGATTTTTGGTCTTCAGTACGAATCGATTATCAGTACACTTTTGCAACATGAAGAAATAAATTTTAAATTGAATCATTTTTCCTCCAGTGATTTTCAAAATTCGTATAGGTGTTGATAGAAAAATGTCTTCGAGTTGTTTTGTAAAAATTCTTTTAAAAAAATGAAATCGAGTATTTATAGAGGTGAAGGAGTGCAAAGCTTTGTGACTTTAAAATCCCAATGTATACACACGTCTGGCTTACCTATACTCGTTGCCCGTCATTTGTCATTCTGCTTACATCCATCGCGAACCTATACGGCGTTCTGGGTGTAGACCACATCTCGTCCTGAATATACCTTTCATTACCGATTCAGATCGCATATTGCATACACCGTGCTGCACTCGACACACAGACACCGATCCATAGGCGATTCCGAGTCAAAAATTTTCTCGTTCCATTTAAAAGAACGTAGATATAATTTTTTTGCGCGATTTTTATTTCCATAAACTTTTATTTGAAGTTGTTATTTAACTTATTTAAATTTTATTTGACGTTCAAAAGAATCGGTAGCCACACTCTGTTCGACTCTTAATAAATAATAGTCGGAATCGTCATTACAAAGTAACGTTTATCAGGGAAAAGGGTTAAGAAAAAAGTGTTGTGTCATGATTTATTTCGGTAAAAATGTTTGTCCAAGGTGTACACGCGCAGATTTATGAATTTTCAAAGTTGTGTACAGTCCTGAAAAGCCTATACGTATACAATAATTACGAACTTGTCGACTAGATTAAATAATCTACTTGCAGTCGCGGATCGACAAATGTAAACTATGCCCCTTGTCTCATTATTGCTCCCATTCTATCCAGCGGGTAACGTATAATTTTATCGCGCCGGAAAAAATAGTTTTTCTCATTTACCGCATGGATGAGGAAGCTTAAATAATTTAACGATTAAACGAATTTATCTGTAAGTGATGTTTCATCGTAATTTTATGTAGTGCCTCTTCCGAAAGATCAAACTGTAGTACACTTAAAATGAAATTTGGTTGATTCAACAAAATATTTGTTTCAATACACGTTCAACGATATTATTTTGCAAATTGAACTAAATTCTTGGTTGATTTAACTGAAGTTTAATTATTTCAAATAAACAGGTGTTGTTTCGACGAAATATTTTCAACTAAATTTTTTATCAGTGTACCCCTACTCGCCGCCAGAGCAATCACGAGTTTAGAGTCTAGGAACTTTTTTGTCCCTGTACGTGCCGCTTCTGCGTACCTCCGCTCGATATTCATTTTTTAGAGTGACGCCACAACTATCGGAAAAATCTCCTATCAAGGAGATGGGCTTATCTTTTTTAATACATTTGTATAAATATGGGATATGGGACTCTGATATTTCGGAAGAGGCGCTACATACAATTACGATCAAACATCACTTACAGGTAAGTTCGTTGGGATTAAAACTGAGTTTTATTCTTAAAAATTAGTTTATTCAGAAACATTTTTATTAAAACATTATTTTACTTGAATAATTAATTTTTATTCATCCCTGATGGATTCTCTCAACTTCGGTTCGATTTTAAATAAGTCAGCAGAATACGGAATATAATATCTGTCTACAGATGTTGAATTCTAATGTGAAAACAATGAGAGTTTAAAATTTAGAACGAGTTTCAAATTTCATCTGAACAAAATTTTTATTTTAATTAATTTATAATTTATTAATGGAAAGAATCTCTAGATAGTACTTTTTTTTATGGATTTTTTTCTTCGCTCTTCTGATTGAATGCACTTATAGCTAGTCCAGAAGCGCATTCACTCTTTAGTATTCCAAGTTCTCGCGGGCCAAGGTGATTTGCCTTATCGTTGTGTCAACGTCCGATTCTTTCTCTCTCGCCCGGAGATATTTCTAAAGCCCTCATGACCGCGGATAAATTGCAATTCGTGACAAAAGGGCGCTCAACATTGGTGTTCACGGAGCGAGCTTGAACTTTGAAACTCGACGTAATGCATGGCAAAGGTCCCACTTCTCATTACTCGAGAAAGGGACTCGCCCTTGCTCACAATCCCATTTAAAATTCAACATCCCATTACAATCCCGCCAGACGTATTTATCTTTTTCATTAATCTGCATTTTTCATATTCCAATTTATTCATGTTTCGGAGCAAGCTTTGTGCAGTAGAGGGAGAAAATTCGTGATTGGACAAAATTAATTTGTTAGTGTTCGTAAAAAAATACTTTATTATTTATTCAAAGCAATACATACAAGTGATGATAACAGTTTTGACAATAATAATCGACGTTATAAATAATTCTTTTAATAATAATATGATGATAATAATATTATCATCATATTTGATTTATTTAGGATATAATAATATGAAAACTTTCGTGACAATTTTCGATTATGTTGAGCATTCAATAATCTTGGAAGTTAATCACTCGAGCATAATTCTCGAGATCGTATCGATAGGTTGGGGATTTCGGTGTCACCCGCCTGACTAGTTATCTCCTTGTCACGAACCTTTCGGAAAACCATCGAGAAAGGGTCAGGCTGGACAAAAAGTTTGTAAAGAGAGCTCCGGGAGAGTTAGGACTATTCGTACTATATGCAATCCATCGCGAGATACGACACCTTCCATGTTGAATCGAAACAAATTTTCAAAGTCATTTATAAAATAATATTTCGCATAAACTTATAAACGCTTTGACGTTGTCAATTCATAAATAAATTTTACATTCATTTTTATCACAGACTGAAAACGAAATTTGGTTGATTCAACAAAATATTTGTTTCAATACGTTCAACGATATTATTTTGCAAATTGAACTAAATTCTTGGTTGATTTAACTGAAATATTTTTCAACTAAATCTGTTCTCAGTGCACGGAAAATTGATTTTCTGAAATAATTATATTATTCCAAGTATAACATAAAAAAGTCTCTAAAATGATATTTTTTCTATGATGCTTTGCATTTTTCAGCAATGAAACCGAGTATCAATTTATTTACCTTTTTTGGAGAAGAAAAGTGATTTATTGGTAGTAATTTTGAAGTTATTGGTGAATTTAAAAGAAAATTATATGAATTTATTATTGGATAGAGCGAGGGTGATATCTGACTCGTGGGTGGGAGAATTGAAAAATGGATTGAACATGAATTGTCTCGTATACGACCTTTAAAATCTCTGCCTGGTAACAGCCGAGTAGGCAAAGCAAAATAGCTGTGTTGTGGAGGAACGAGCTTCAAATCCGAGAGACAAGGAGGAAGATATCGTTACCGAGAGGCGTATACACGTATTCGCGACTTCTATCGCGAAGAAAAGATAAAAGGGGGCCGTGCATGAGAGCGCGACACACTGTTACCCCCGTTGAAATAATCTCGTACTTTTCTTTTTTTCCCATCTTCTATCCACCCGAAGCTTTCGACTACAAACTTTTCACCGCGAACATTTCAGATTAAACCTCTCCCTGAATGAGATTTTACGAATTATGGCATTGTTTGAAAACTATTTTTTAACCAACTATTCTTCGCCGCTCTTCATTTTTTTTTCATTCAAAATACTTCATTGAGACTTTGATTAATTTCTTTTTTATTTTTCTTGCTATTTCTGCAAAAATATATAGCTATGAATACCTTTTTGACCAAGTAACAGTTGGTAACGATGCAGTGGTAATTTTTCAAAAGTTTTTTTGTTGTTTCGTAAATATCAATAAAAAAAGACAAAAATAACTTATTGTTTTTCAAATGGAAAATTTTAGAGCCATTTATATTCAAGAACAGCACTCAGAGTTTTCTCGTCCGAATGCGCAGGAAATCTCGAAAGTGTCGTCATTGCGGAAAACGGCGAATTTCCACAGCGTGTTTTATACTTTTGCATTATTACGAAATTATAAGGAAGAAAGTGAGCAAGAGAGAGATAGAGAGAGGGAACGGTGCGCCCATTAACAAAGCTAATAATCAGGACGGAAATGATGGTGGTCGTCCTGTTAGTCACGAATTATTCTTTGTCGTGCTCATCAGCTGGCTTTTCCTCCGAAAAGCTCGGATCTTGGCGCATCACTATAATAATCGTTAATGAAGAAAAAACAAACACGAATGTGTCTTAAACACGCTAATTACCTGATAATAGGACCAGGCTATTATCATTTGGGACGGGCTTTTCGTTTGCGTAACTCGATCGGTCTACCTCTTGGGAAGATGACGGACACATTCGCGTTTACACAAATGAACGCATGCTTTGGCAAATTTCAACCAATTTGTTGTACGGTCTCACCCCTTTGAGAACTTTAAAACATATATTTTTATACGCTGGACAAAAGTTTTGTTTTCTTCTATAAACACATATTAAAATAGATTCATTAAAATGACTAAACACTTACGACACATCAAATTTAACGACATAAAAATTGAGAAGGCATACAGTCAAATAATTAAATAAATAAAAAATAATCAACTAATTAAAAAAGTACATCGCTGAGTTATAAAAAAATATCTGTGATTTTATAATATTGCAGAAAATTCCCTCTCAAAAATGCAGTTTGATACTTTAAGAAAAATGTACTGTCATATTAAAAAAAATGCACTCTAAACTTGAAATAAATCAATGGTAAATATAATTGAATGTATAGATATATGGTTAAATAAGAAAATTAATCAAATATTTCAAATATTGTATTATGCAATTTTTGAATAGTTAATAAACAGAGCTGAATACTTTTTTTTCAATTTTATATTATAATTTTTTGGATTACAGTATGCTATACAGGAGAAAATATTTTTATCAGATTTACTTATTCGTCCGCGCTTAAGACTCCACTTACAAACACAATGTGTTTTACTGCTCACTAAAATGTTCATTATACGCGCCCGGATACTAATGTGTGCGCACGCTCTCCTATAAATCCCGAGGCGCACGCAAACGCGTGGAAATAAACAGTCATTGCACTTTCATTAACTAATTTACGATTTTTTTTTCAAAGAAAGTGTTTCAATATATATGAGGATCACATTTTGCATTAATATTTCTTCGCTTCTCTGCTCGATGAGAAATTTCACGTAGATTGCGGAAAAACGGATTAAGATAGAGACGATTTTATTGCGAATTTATAATTTTCTTTTAGTCAGAAGATAGCAAAACCGTAAGATATTTTAATAGATTGAACAATTTTGCTACATATACATTTTAATGATTTTGCATGGCGGATCCGCGGAGATGTTTTTCCAGTTGTAAATCTTGTAATCGTTTCTATATCCGTTAATAACGAAAAAACTCTTTAGCGGTATAAAAGGTAAATCGTATCGTTTCCTGACAGCTCGCTTTATGACAATGATTGTCGGAAAAAAAGAAAGAGAGAGAGAGAGAGAGACAGAGACTGTTTGGAAAACGCGGCCGAGGTCTTTTACGCACGTTTTACACTTTTTGTTCGAGAAGCGGGCAATTGCGTAATCTCCATTGCGTATCTCAGTATCGGGTATCGATTGCTCAAAAATACGTTGGACATGTGATTCTTATCATTTTTAGCATTCAAATCAAAACCGATTTTTCTTCATTATTGAGGAAACATTGCTCCCGAGGAAGATGCAATAATCTTGACAAATCAATTTTTTTGTATTTCTCACAAATTACTTTTAGATTATAAAGTAAGATGTATTTTTGTCTCAACTCAAATTGGATCGAAAATTTTGAAAGAAGTCGCAATTAAAAAATAATTTTTTATGATTTTTTCAGATATAATTTTCGGCAAGACAATTAGACAAATATTGTTTTAATCTCATCGGATCGAAATTCTTATGTATGAACGATGAATTTGATAAATGAATTTTATTTAAATTAAAAGAGGTATAATTCTATGTGCTCTTTCAAGGGATTCTGCGATTTCCGTATATGAGAAGATTGTATCGTCATTGATGCGTGTTTTCTGAAAATAAAAGAGAAGAGCAACGAATGTTATATCGTCGTCGTGTATGGATTTTCTCAAAGAATAAAAGTGTCATGTCTCACCGCATGATTGTATTGGCGTGTGTTTATAAGCTAACGAGTGACGTTCCGCGAAATGCCAATTACGTTATATCAAGTTCTCGCTTCAGCAGGATATCTCGTTAGGAACGATTCTTTGATACGCGCCTCGTCCACGTTTTTCTGTTGCAGTTTCGTATTCTTTTTTTCCTCATTTCGCGCACGGTATCCAAGCGCACGCCGGATTGAGAAGTGGAGGCAAAGGAAACGTGCGAACTTATACCCTCCGAAGAACGAGAGAAAGAGAGTGAGAGAAATACCACTTTGATCCTGCTAGACAAAAAATTTCACTCGATTATCTCTCCCACGTTACCTATAGACGATTTTCAACTCCTGACTTGCTCTTTTCAAACTTTTCATTTTTTTTTGTTAATTTCATTTTACGCTTTTTTCTTACTTGCTTAATCTCATCCTTATTTTTATGGAGAATTTTTTGGGCATTATCTCGAAAGCAATCACAATTATATATATATATATATATATATATATATATATATATATATATATATATATATATAATCCGTTCGCAGAGATTTGTTTTTTGCTTTCTAACAGATATTTACGAAATTGGAATAAAATTCAGAGAAAAATTAAATATAATAAAATAGTGTTTATTTATTAGGAATATTTTTTTAAAATTATAATACAGTATGATAACTAAAATAATTATTATAGAAATAAATGAACAAAATTGTCACAAAACTGAATGAACATTGTTCAATAGGTGATGCTTATTTCATCGATGGCGCAATAAACATCATCCATTGAAAAATGTTCATTTCTTAGGAAAGTATCGAGCTCTGTCCATCCTTATTGCTGAAAACATCGATTTTTAACCCCGTGAAATCAGCAAGTAACACCGTTTTACATCTTTTACTAAACACAACCGGTGTTATTTTGCACCATTTCCGTTTACCGCTCACACTATTTGGTTAAAAACGCGAAATTTTGTACAGTGTACATCAATTTTAGTTGATTAGAGCGTCGAATTTATTGAAGAAAACTTGTCTCTTGGTATATAACAGAAATATTATTCATATAGTAAGTTCTGAAATAATTAAAACGTTACCATGTATATATAGTTGTGAATAGCATGCCTGCCTTTTTAGAGTATGTTCGAGTTATTTCTGATTTATTTGAACGGTAAATTGGTTGGCAGGAAGAAGGTCGAGGATCCGGCATTGATATTCGTGCGCCTCAATATAAGCGCACTCATCATCGTTCTGTATCGCATATTATGAGATTCGGATGAGGGAGTCAGGGCGGAGAGTGGAAATTGTCTCTCCAGCGTGCATGGAGGTGGCTGACAGCCATTATCTCAGTAATGATGGCCATGATTACTTCGATGTGTGCATCCGAAGAGAGACGGAGATGAAGAGGGATCGGGATGATCCATGGCTGGATGCCCATCATTCGATTCACGCTCGTTCTTGTACACCTCCGATAAACGCTGTAAACACGAAATGCTCGTGGATTCTCCACGAGAACGCTATTAATAGTCTTGCACGTACAATGTGTGCCTCAAAAACTCTATTCTCCTTCCAACTCCATCAAAATTAAACCTCAAAGATAGCCGAGTTAATTAACAAACAATAAAATAAAATACAATGTCAATTAAAGTTATCTTATTGTGGAATTCACCAATTTTGATTATTATTCAAACATTTCCGTCCTGCTTTTTAGGACTGTCTCTGGAATTTTGTGAAACCGTATAATTGTATAATTTATTTGAGCAATTTTACACTACAATGTCAACTAAAGTTATCTTATAGTGGAATTTACCAATTTTGGTAATTATTCAAACATTTCCGTCCTGCTTTTTAGGACTGTCTCTGGAATTTTGTGAAACCGTATAATTGTATAATTTACTAGCCGGTTATTTCTTAATGTAGTTCAATAGCAAAAATTTTTATTTACAAGTCTATAAAAAATGATTTAAAAAAATAGATTTTTAGAAAATTTCAAAAATTTAATACAAATAATCATGTTTATTACATAGTTTCCTGCGACTTCGTCTGAGAGTACTTAAAAATTTTGTGAATACTCAAAATAAATAATTAGCGTTACAAAAGAAAGTGATAAAAAATTTCACACGTCGTATCGCCTTATATTGTTTTTTATTATATGTCTGTGAAGTATAATAATTTTTTTTTAAATTTTTTAATTCATTTTTTATTATGACATAATTATATCTTTTTATAATTATACGTATTTTATAAGAATTTTAATTTAAATCTATCCCCAAAATACATTCCCCTAGGATAGATTCCCTTAGCCAGATTCCCCTAAGCAACGGGAAATAGGGATTCATTTTTATATATAAAGATTTGAGCAATCTTATACTATAATGGATCTTTGAATTATTCGGGGCGCAATGCAAGTTTTCATATTAAACAAGCTAAAAAACTGATTGTTGGATCAGTTTTTTGAATTTTTTATATTTTTTCTTTCAATCTTCTGATTTTTACTCATCGATTTATTAATTTTTACGAATTAGTTTTTTCATGGATATTACACTATTGGCACAGTTTAAATTAATTTTGATTGTAAAGTAGTCATCGTTACTTGGAGTAATTATTAGGATCATTTTAGATTGTTGGAAACTTGTTGAAGGTATTGTGTACGCAGACATATCACTGGTATTATGTATCGTTCATTATCATGATGGATAAATCGTAGTACATTGTTCGTGTCTTCCATCGTATGCTTTCCATCTATATCTCATTCTGATTTCCATCACACAATATTAATACAGTTATTATTATCCATTCTGAGTTACGCTATTGATAGAAAAAAGAGTTATTACTTTGCTAATAAAATCCGTCTATTAAAAAAACAGTAACGATATAAACTTTTTAAATAATCTATTCACGATCGTTGTTGAAAAAAGTATAACACGTGTTTGTGTTATACATTGTAATATACACGTTTAATGCGTTTTTTCAATAAATGTCATTGCATAACGTGAACGATAATTCCATTTTCAGAAATGCTTTAAATAAATATTTTATTTAAGCAATTGCATCTAAACGTTTTAGTTCCTATCAATAATAATAATAATTAAAAATACTGAAAACATATACATATTCATTTCATTTTTTATCAAAGTTTTTTATATCATTTTATTGGTAAAGTTCTCTTTCGTGTGTTAGATTAGCCATAAGTGTAATTTTCCTTTTAACTTTTGAAAAAACGTCATGTAGTTTTTTTTTAGGAAGTCGACCATCGTAAAATTTAGTGGTCGATTTTTCCTACTCTCACGAACGGTAGGAAATTCCGAGCATCACGCAACGTGTTGAGCCTTCTCAGAAACAGAGATGCATATAAGCTTTGCATAAGCGAACGTGTATTATCCATTACTCATTGCAACACCCGATATATCGGACACACATTTCGTTTCGATCACATTTTCCAGGGGAAATGACCGCACGAGACCTCCACGTTTGTGTACCTTGTTACGTGCGAGTTTCTTTTTGCGATATACACCAAGGAAAAAGTTTATTTAAATTAACCAAATTTAGTTAAAATTGACTAAACTCGTGGCCATTAGTATTTAAACGCATCTATGCACGGTTCACTCAAGAAAATTACATATTTTGTTTTAATATAAAAATGTTTTATTCGCCCAAATATGATGTGTTTTGATCAAATTTAATTCGTTAAAATACATATAATATATTCTCAAAACTATATTAAAGCTTTAGCTGAAAGTGTACGCGTTAAATAATCATTCCCTGATTTAAATATTTTTTAGTTACTTTATTCATTTTGCTATGATGTTTCAGAGAATTGTAATCTTTTTTATATAGCGTCTTATATACATTTTATTATTAAGATTTTATTTGAAAAAAATTCTTTTTGTTATAATTATTGTTGTGAATCTTTGAATATTTTTTTTAATCAGAGTTTTTTTCTCGGAAATTAAGACGTTTTAATTCTGCACGAATGTTGTACTTTTGTTTGTCGAAAAAAGACATAGGAATTCATTGATTTTACATAATGCAGCGTAGTGATAGAGCGCAGTAATCGTACGTAGAAGCACTAAAAGTTTTAAACCTCCGTTGAGATTGATCCGATGAAACGTATAAGCATCAGTGCACCTGCAGAAATGGTTACCGAAATGTCATACACATTAAGTTGGGAAATAATTTAAATGTGTAAAGAATTATACAAATATGTACGAATTAACGTGTTATAGATCAAACCGGAGGCAGATTATTTCTTATGCTTTACTTAAATAAATTTGCGATAACTATTGGTCGATGATTTTACGTTATTAAATTCATTAAATTATAAATATAACTTTTGCGTTTAATGTGTTTATTTATTTGTCATTGAAGTAAAAGTTTCTGTACTCGGACTATTAAAAAAATTGTCTACCCAGTATTCTATATTAAAAACGACATGAGGCCTCTAATCTATTAATCCGAATATAAAGCGCATTATGCGGAGCGCATTAAATTTTAGCTAATCTCTACTCATAAAAAAAAATGCAACGTGCGCTACTTTCGAAATAATGACCTTGATGTTTGAAACATTAATTTCGTCTTTCTAAAATTTTCAGGAATTACCTATTATGAATT